>CAUYRT010104578.1:0-53737 GCA_963574885.1 Lepilemur ruficaudatus | reverse complement strand
ACTTTGACAGAGTAGGTTTTTGAATGTAACAAGATAAGTCAACTTGAGTGGTAATATATTTTGGGAAATCAGCTCACTACAAATTGTGACTGTGAACATTGTACTGTAAATGTTTTGTAGTTTTCCCCCAATAAAATTTTTTTAAAAAGACATATTTATTACTATATATATGTCATATGTATAAGGATGTTCCTTGCAACATTCTTTATAATTGTGGAAAATAGTAGATACAATCTAAATGCCCACTTATTGGGTGATGGATTAATAAAATGGGATATATTCTAATAATAAAACACTGTACAGTGATAAAATGATCCAGAGCTTAAATAGCCCCCAAATCTATTTTTGAGTGAATAAAAGAAAGTTGTAGGATAATAAATGCTTTTTTTAAAAGTTACAATTTGTGTTAATTATAAATACACATACAAAAGTGTATTCCATCTTCTTTTGGGTATATAGGTATTAAGAGTTTCAAAACACAGACTTAAAAGCTACATACCAAATTTATGATAGTAGTTTCCTCGAGGAAGAGAGTGAAGGAAGTGAGGATAGAAAAGGAAACTTCAACTACTTCAAGTTTATCTGGAATATTTTATTTTATTTAAACAACAAGTTGAAACAAATAGGTCAAAGTATCCTCACCTGGATTTAGGATTTTTTTCCCCCAAATGAAAAACACACAAGCCCCAGCAATAATACGCTAGAGGAAGTTTAGGATGCTTTGGTAATGCGTAACAGTGGGGTCTAAACAAGTCGAATTAGGGTCAGTAGAGACAGTTAGCCTGGTAAAGAGGGTGGGAAGAGTGAACAGCATATGCAAAGTTGGAAGTCAGAGAAGGCGAAGCGCATTTGAGACAGTGAATGCAGATCAGTGACCAGGAACGAGTGGGGAAGAGAGGGGAAGGGGGAGATGAGACTGCCAAATCTGTATGTTTTTTGTTTTCTTTTTTATAGATGTGGAAACAGAGCCCTAGTGAGGGAAGTAGAACCCAGGCTCCCTAACTCCCCGTCGATTGCTCCATGGTAATGTTAATGACACTGATAAGAAGAACAATGGTGTATTGTTAAGAAGTTAAGAAGCTTGCTCAAAGCCGCAGTGGCAGAAGCCAGATCCCACGGGCCGGGCCTGGTGTGCTATATACGCTAAGCAGGCTGGACAGGTTCCTAAGGGCGTTGGTGAGTGCATGATTCTCCCAATGTGCTTGTAATTAGCACAAAATTAGTGACTTAAAACAACACAAATGTATTTATCTTACTGAGGTCAGAAGTCTCAGAATCTTACTGAGACCCATTTAGCCCAATGGGTCTCACTGGGCTAAAACGAAGGTGCTGGCAGGGTCGTGTTCCTTCCCGAAGCCCTAGGAGAATGTTTCCTTGGCTTTTCCACCTGGATTCTTTGGCTTCTGTGGCACAGATATTGACTTTCAAAGCAGGGAACGTGGGAGTCATCCTAGAATTCCTTCCCTCCCCCGACGTCCAAACCATTTGCAAGTCCTGCCAGCTGCACTGTGACATATTCACATATGCTAAGTCCATTCCCTTCTTTCCAGCCTCTCCGGTCCCCCTCTGTCCCAGGACACTGTCATCTCTCTGGGGCTGCCGCAGGAGCCCCTCCCAAAGGGGAGGGTCAGTAAGGGGCCAAAGTGATTGGCTTAAGATGTAAATCAGATGCCATAGCCTCCCACGTTAAATTTTCCCATTGGCTTTTCATCATATCGGAGAGAAGAAAAACTTTAACCCCCAGTCATGGCTGGGGGTCCCCTCCAGTCCCATCGGCTCTTCACAAAGGGCCACCACAGGGTCTCTGTGCGTGCTATTCCATCTGGTGCAAATGCTCTCTCCACTCTTTAGCTCGGTCCTTCCTATATGTCGGGTCTCAGCTCAGATGTCACCTATTCAGAGAGGCTCTCCCTGCCTCCCCTTCGTTTCCTTCACGGTAAACTGTGACCATTTGTGAGGGCTTTATTTGTCTATTTGCTCATTTTGTTTGCCTTCCCTCCTAGATCTGAGATGTCCAATATGTAGCTACTAGCTATTATATGGCTATGAAACATGTGAAATGTCATTTGTCTGAATTGAGATGTAGTATAAGATACACATCAGATTTTGATGGCTTACTACAATAAAAAGGATATAAAATATTTCATTCATAATTTTTAAGTGTTGGCACATGTTGAAACAATTTGGGGTATATTGGGTTAAATAAAAATATTATTAACAATTAACTCGGGCCAGCACAGTGGCTCACGCCTGTGATCCCAGCATTTTGGGAGGCTGAAGTGGGAGGCTCGCTTGAGGTCAGGAGTTCGAGACCAGCCTAAGCAACATAGTGAGACCCCATCTCCAAAACAAAGAAACAAAAAACCCAGTTAACAACTCATTTCTACTTTTTTACGTGGTCACACATGTGACTGGCATTAGATTTCTTTTGGACAGTGCTGGTCTCGACCATTAGCTAATGAAAGTAGAAACGATCTCCACTTTATCCAGTGCTATGCCCCTACTACTTACCATATAGTGGGTGCTCAGTGAGAGTTTGCTGAACAATTTGGTTTTTACAAGAACTCTGGGCACAGAGAGCCGAGACGGGCAGCCCTGTGTATATTGTGAACTTGAAGGAGGAAGAAACATGAAGGAAACAGTTTTATTTTTCTCCAATCACTTTATTTCAAAGGGACTCTGTCTCCTCTCTCTGTCTCCTCTACACCCACAGCCCCCACCCGCCATCACGGTCACCTCCTACTATAGATGGGGGGTGGGAGGGGTGGAGGTGACGGCTGGAGGAACAAAGCTGGTTCAGCTGCTTCTATTTCAGTCCCATAGGCAATGTCTGGTCTCGATTATTTTACAATACATTCTTCAGCTTTGGTCCTAGTAGCCAGGAAGGGCTCATGGCAACATCCTGAGACATACAGATAGGGTTAGCCGGGGCTCAGAGGCAGTTTCCCAAGGCCAGCCAGCAGGTCACAGGTGAGCAGGGCCTCCAACCTGGGTCCCCACACTCACCTTCCAGGACTCTTGCCTCTCACTACATCCTGTTGTAGTCTTCTTTACTCCAAGGGACCCAGGTGACTGGAACCCTCCCACACCTCCCTCTCCCCACATTTACCCTGATTTCTCGGGCCCCTAATGGCAGTTACAGCGGGACCCAGCAGAGCTTACCCAGATGGCTCTATCCTCATTGGGGCCAGAGTGGATGGCAGGAAGGGGTGGAAGGATGATGGATGAACGATGAATGGGTAGATGGGAGGACGGGAGGATGGGTGGGTGTGAGGACGGGTAAATGGGAGAGTGGGAGGATGGGTGCCTGGATGAGTGAGAGAGAAGAAGGCTGGCTGGGAGGACGGCTACATGGGGTCCGGGGCGTGTAACGGAAGGAATCACCCACTTTACTGGCTGCAAACAGACTCTGAAGAGCAGAGAACCATTAGCGATCAAGGTCCAGCCCCCATCACGTTGCCCCAGGGCCGGCAGGGAGGTCCAGGCAGAGCCGGAACTGGGATGGGGGTCTCTCTACGACATCCCCCAGCCCGCCCGCGCCTGACGGTGCCAGGGTGGGGGGAGCGCCCCGCCCCCACCTCCGGAGGTGGCGGTCCCACGAGGCCCAACAAGCTGCCGTTGTCCCACGGGCCGTGGGCCCGGCACACTGGGGCTTTGTCCGGCCCCCAGCCGCGACCCAAGGGGGGGGCCCCACATGACCGAGGGGGTAGGAGGAGCCTGCGGCGGCAGTGGCAGTGGCGGCGGCAGCAGCGGCTCCACCATCATTTCCCTCCTGGGCCGGGGGTCGGCGAGCGGCGGCGGCGGCGGCTGGGCAGGGCTGCGCAGCGCCGCGGACGTCGGGCCCCCCACTCCCCGCCAGGCTGCAGGCGCCCGGCCTGGGCCATCAGGGCAGCTGTGACCGGAGCGCTTTCCGGGGGCCGATCTGGGGGTGCGCCCGGCCCCCCGGCCCCGGGATCATGGGGAATGGCATGACCAAGGTAGGGGGACGGGGACTGCGCAGCCTTCCCTGGCCGCCCCCAGCCCGGCCGGCCGCGGCGCCCCCGCTCTGACTAGGTCGGTCTGCCCGCCTCTGACCTTCCGGGTCTCGCTGGGTCTTGGTGTGGTGTGTACATCTCTGTCTCCCTGTGACTCTGAGGCCGCATCCGTCTGTGTCTTTACCTCTCTGCTCTGTATCCCTGTCTCTGCCTGTTTCTGTCCTGTCTCTGTGACTGTATATCTCTTGCTGTGTCTTTCTGTGGCTCTGTCACTCCCAGACTCTATATCCCTGTGAGTCCCAGGTGTCTGTCTCCTTTGGACTCTCAGTCTGTCACTGTTTCTCCATCCTTCCCCCCTCCCTCTCCCTGGCCCTCCACCTGTCCCTGCCTTCACCCCTCCCTCCACCTAGAATTCCCACCCACCCATCCTGCAAGTCCACCTCTCTCCTGGCCGCTCCTCCTACTCTCCCCTTAGGTCTCTCTGCCCCTCCCTCCACTCCCCTGCAGCCTTCCTCCTCTTCCCTGTCACCCATCCCCCATGATCCCCCACTGTGGTTAACTTGCCCCTCTCCCACCCTCCCCAGAGCCCCAGAGCCCTCTCACAGAGGGCCCAGGGCCCATGAAAGGGAGGAGATGTCTCCCTGAGTCCTGAGGTCCAGACAGCTTTCATGGGACAGAGAGGGGCCATGGGTCACCTTCTAGCCGGGGGTGGGAAGGGGGTGCAGCCTCTGCCCCGCTGACCCCTGTCTGTCCTTCCCATAGGTACTTCCTGGACTCTACCTCGGAAACTTCATTGGTGAGCAATGCCCACTTTGTCCCAAGGCCATGGCACTCTGCCGGTCGCAGGCCTGTATCCACCATTCATGCCCTGGCCCACACAGCTTGGACACACTCAGGAATGGTGCTGGGGGCAGGAAAGCGTTGCGAGGCTGGGACGGAAAAAGGGTTGTTGGAGGACAAAGAGGTGCATGGGTGGGGGAATGGCCCTGGGCCTGAAGGCACGGAAGGGGCATCAGGGATCTGACACTGACACCTCCCGATGTCCTACCACCAGGTCAAAGAGACAGCACCCAGGGCTCAGTACCTAAGCTGTGGATCTGGGCGCATCTACACCTGCTCTGAGCTTCAGCCTCCTCCTCAGCTCAAGACGTCCACCTGCCTCTAAGGGCTCTTCTGACCCTGAGGTTCTTGGTCGAGGTCTGTTTGGAGGGGGGGTTCCTCTAGCTGCGAAGCTGGGAACCCTTCCCCCACAGCCTCCTCCTTCCCAGAGGAGACGCCTCTGGAGGCCCGAGCTGGGCTGTCCTGAAGGCAGCGTCCTGACCACCAAGCCCACGCCCCCAAAGCCCTTGAGCAGCCGGGCAGCCTGTGCCGAGGAGTGCTGAGCCTACAAGCCTGGCACTCATGCCCTTATCCATCTCTCCGCAGCCCTCAATCGGGGGAGGGGGACACAGATGTACAGACGCCCCATTCCTGCCTTCGAGGCCTCAAGCTTCCAAGCTGGTGGTGGGAGGCGGAGCAGAGCACAGGTCTTTGGCTACGGGGTGGAAAACGTGTTAAGAGACAGCTGGTCTGGGGCTCGGGGGCCCAAGGCAGGCAAAGTCACTTTCATGTGTAGAGTCAGGGAAAGCTTCAGACAGGGAGGGGCCCGGGTGCTCCACCTTCATAAACCCTGGTCCCTTCCTTCCTGGAGCTCCCGCAGCAGCTCATGTACATCAACTTCTGCGAGTATTTGGCTAAGTAAAGTCTCAATCCTCTTTGAACGTGTAGGCCGCATGAGGGCATGGGCCATGCAGTTGACCCCAGGCCCCCAGTGCCCAGCCAATGGCTGCACATAGTAAGCCCCCAGCGAATGTTTGCTGAAGGAGGGGGACATGTCATCTAGTCTCATTATAAAAGGTCTGTGTACGCTGGACACCCAGCCCCTAGACACAACCACTGACGGCACTGCCGGGTGTATCCCTGGGTTCCTTTCCATGTATCTTTGTAGATACAGTATGTAAAACTAAAGTGGGAAGCTATTCTGTACACTGTTCTAGAAGCTGTGTTTCCCACTTAAAAATTTATTGTGGAGGCTGGGCGTGGTGGCTCACGTTATTGTGGACACTGGGTGCGGTGGCTCACGCCTGTAATCCTAGCACTCTGGGAGGCCGAGGCGGGAGGATTGCTCAACATCAGGAGTTTGAAACCAGCCAGAGCAAGAGTGAGACCCCGTCTCTACTAAAAATAGAAAGAAATTAGCCGGACAACTAAAAATATATAGAAAAAATTAGCCAGGCATGGTGGCGCATGCCTGTCGTCCCAACTACTTAGGAGGCTGAGGCAGGAGGATCCCATGAGCCCAGGAGTCTGAGGTTGCTGTGAGCTAGGCTGACGCCATGGCACTCTAGCTTGGGCAGCAGAGTGAGACTCTGTCTCAAAAAAAAAAAAAATTTATTGTGGGCATCATTGCACACAATTTATTGTGGGCATCATTGCACATCGGCGTGTAGAGCTCTTTGTAATGGCTGCAACATATTCCAGAGTATGGATATCCTATTATTTACCCATCCTCTGTTTCAGGAACACTAGGTTGTTCCCAATTTTAAACTATTTCTGATATAAGCAGTACTACAGAGAGCATCATCTTCTATACACGGCTTTCTATGTGAGAAAAAGCTCCTGGAGATAAGATTCCTAGAAGTAGAATTGCTGGATCAAAGCATATGCTAGGCAAAGAGCAGCCTGAGCAAGGTTGGGAAGGTGCAGGGCCATTATCTGTGATTGCCCCAGAAGCAAGAGGAGCAGGTAGCTGGAGGAGGGGGGAGCACCAAGGTGGAGTGGGAGGGGTGAGGAGGAGAGCTGGCGTGCTCCAGCCACACTTGGCCCTCAGGAACAAGTAAGTCACACCCGCCAGATTGGCTCAACCATCCTGTTTCTTTTAGATGCCAAAGATCCGGATCAGCTGGACCGGAATAAGATCACACACATCATCTCTATCCATGAGTCACCCCAGCCTCTGCTGCAGGTACTCCCTGTCCCCATCCTGGGGCTGTGCACAGGTGGGGAGGGGGGCTGCAGACCCATTTATCAAGCACCTACTACGTGCTAGGATGGGCTTCCCATTGCCCAGCTGGATGGATGATTCCAAATGGATGACTCTGGGCTCTGTGTCTTGCTGTGCAACCTTGGGCTGGGACTTGACTTCTCTGGGCCTTTGGTCCCTCAGCCCCCTGCCCCCAGATGGCTGTTGTGAGGATGCAAAGGGAATGGAAGATGGTGAAGATGCTTTGCACCTGTAAAGAATGGTCCCCACGGGAAGGCTTATCAAGTCCTGGGAAAGGAGTGTGAAGGTGTTAGGACCCAGAGGAAGAAAGCAGAAAATCAGACTACACATGCTAGAGTCAGGAGACTGAGTTCACATCTTCACCATTTATTCTCTCTGTAATTTTGGGCACAGCACTTCAGCTCTCTGAGCCTCAGTTGTCTGATCTGTAAAATGGGAATTTTATAGCAGTACCGACCTCACTGAGTTGTTGAGAGCCACATAACAGGTGTTCAACAAATGACAACTGATATAATAACAAAGTTAATAATATTCATATCCCATAAACAGAACCCCTTCCTCCTGTCTGTTAGTCTGTGTCTTCCACTGAAGAGAAAGAACTTGAGTGGGAAAAGGCTCTGGAAATCAGAGACTGAGACCAGGTTCTGCCACAGACTTGCTGTGTGACCTTGGGCAGGGTTCTTCCCCTCTCGGGGCCTCAGTTTTCTCATGTGGCAGATGTGATGGTCTCTAAGAGCAATCTCCAATAATCTCTGATTTTCAGTGTCATTCAGAAAAGAAATTTTGAGGCCTCTGGACTCTGCTTTTGCTTTATGGGGCAGCCTCGGATTGAAGTGTTTGGAGTAAGCTGTCACTAGATTGCATGGGGAAGGTTGTCAAGTCGTGAATGTATTTACTGATGAAATGACAGTTTATACGAGTCCCTGCTCCAGCGGCCATGCTCTCTTCTCTCCTGCGTCTTTCCCTCCCTCTCCATCAGCGAATTTACCAGTCAGCCAGGGTTTGATAATACCATGTAAACCCAAGGCCAAATGTGTTGCAAAGTGAAATTGCAAACCTTGCAAAAGATGCAGGATTTCATGACCTTGGGGAATGTGAGTTGGAGAAGGACTGGAAGCTCATACAAAGCCATGGACAAATGAGAACCTGGCTGGTGGTCCCTTACACTGGCCAGTGATGGGACAGGCACCTGAAAAAGCCACTTGAATATCAGAGTGTTAAGAGGGGTCCTTGAGAAAAGCAATGAGCTCCTCAGAAGATGGGCAGAAATCATCTTTATGATATTGTATAGAAGCAAAGGATATCACAGCAAGTTTGTTGAAAAAAAAACACTGACAATTTATTCCTTGATTATTCTAACAATTAGCACATAGTTTAATAACCATAATTCATGAAATGTAAACTTGTTTTCATTATTTTCAAGATAATCAAATCTTTTACTGTATAATTTTGTAATCCCCATTTGGAGGGAAGCCACTTTAAGTAGCCTTTTCGCAGCTCTTAGATAAAAGGTCCCTGGGTCCTTTTTATCAAGTCCTCATGCCCAAATCACCTACGGGGTTAGAAGATGCCATCTGCTCAGAAGTTTCGGGAATCACAGGTGGTCAGGGCTGGGAGGCCCTTGGAGATGGTGTCTACTTTCTCTGGACGGAGAGGACACCAGTGGCCCAGAGCGGGGCAGGAACTAGGCCGCGGTCACACAGCCCTTGGGCAGCTCAGGCCAGGGGGAGGAGGGGTTGCGGGCAAGCTCCCCCTGCCTGAGCATGTTTGTACTTGCAGGACATCACCTACCTTCGCATCCCCGTGGCTGATACCCCTGAGGTACCCATGTAAGTTCCCCTGGATGGACAGACAGCTGCCTCCTTTGGTGGGGGGAGAGGGGAGTTGGGAGGGAGGAGAGAGTACTCAGGCCAGCAAGCTGTCACGGTGATCACCCAGACCCAGGTTTGACTCCTTCTCAATCATGCCTTTCGGTATGCCCTGGCCAGGACTCCTAACCTGAGCCTCTGTGTCCTCCGCTATGACACAGAGAAGGTGCCCTGTCTCTTGGGATCAGGTGCACCAGCAGGTTGGAAAGGGACAGGCTCAGCCTTGGAGTTGCTGACCTTGGAGTTAAGACATCTGGGTCCCAGCCAGGCTTTCCCATTTACTTGCTGTGTGACCTTGAACAAATCACTTCCCCTCTCTGAGCCTCACCTGGGAAACAGGGCTATGTGATCAGAGGCAAGGAAGCTTTCAAAGATCAGGTGATGTGGGTTGAGGATCTAGGATAGGGCCGTAATGGGGGCTCAGAAAATGGGGTGTTTGTGCTATTAGCAGTAGGGGCTCCCAGCTTGGGACAGACCCAGACAGACACTCCTGCCCCTTGGGAACGTTGTTCCCAGCCCAGTGCTTGCCACCCTTGTCCCAGGTGCTCTGATTGCAGACTCTAGAGGAGTGGGACCCCTGTGTCTCCTCCCACACACTTTCTTGAGAGGCTAAAATAAACCCACTGTGAAAACAGGCTCCACCAGACCCACCAGAGAGGTGTTCCTGCCTAGATGGTGGGATTGGCCTTCATTGGCCGCTCTTGCTGCCTGAAATGCCATGATTATTGCTTCACATGCCCCACTCTCCACCCCTTACTAGTCAGGGCACATGCTGGCTGGCCTGAGGATCCCAGGGCTCTTTGTCCCTTGCTACCCTGTAAATGGGGAGGGGTTGACTCATAAAAGAACTGCTCCTCAGTGCTCCCTACCCCATTGCTTTCTTCTCCAGCAAAAAGCACTTCAAAGAATGTATCAACTTCATCCACTGTTGCCGCCTCAGTGGGGGGAACTGCCTCGTGCACTGGTGAGTTAAGGGTGGGTGCCGGGGAGTAAGTGGCTGTCTTCTGTCCTGAACACACACTCGTCCCACGGGGAAGGTAGAAAGCCTGTCACAAAGCCTGACAGTCCACCATTCATCTGGGAGAGGCCAACCACATGGCCATCACCAAGTAGCTGCTTCTCCCTGAGACTCAGTTTTCTTATCTGTAAAATGGGGGAAAGAAAGCTGACCTGATAGGGCTGTTGAGAGGGATAGGTGAGGTCTTACAGGTAACCCATAACCCTCCAATATTTCTGGCATCCCCTCCACCCCTCCAGGGCTTTGAGGGGGTGGTACAGGGCAGTGGGGAACCCCAGGCTGGGAGAGGGGCATTCTGAATGTTCCCAGGGGCCCCTGCCCCAGCGGATGCCATTCCTTCCATCACTTCTCACTGAGCACCTATCCTATGCCAGGCTCAGGCTGGCTCTGCCGGAGCCCCAGCCCTGTGACCAGCTGTCCCAAGCCTTGTCTCCCACCCTCTCTCCCTCCTCCCCATTCCAGCTGCAGTAACCTTCTCCTCATTCCCCCAGTCCACCGGACTTCCGCTTCATGGTCTTAGTACACGCTGCCCGGAACATTCCTGACTAACCCCTACCTATCTTTCAAACTCAGCTTATGTCACTTCCTTGGGAAACCCTTCCCTAATCCTACCTCTTCCCTCCCTAGATTAATACCTCTTCCTGTGCAGATCTCCTAGCCCCCAGCCCCCAGACTCATCTTCAAAGCAATTATCATCATCTGAAATTGTTTTTCTGGTTGGTGTCTGTCTCCCCCAACCACACTGTTAGCTCCATGACGGCAGAGACCAGGTCTGTTTTCTTCCCAGTATATCAGTACCTGAAAAAGAACAGATGATCAGGAAGTATTTGTTGAGTGAATGAATGATGTTTCACTCAGGCTCTTGATGCGGGAGAGTGCCAGGGGATACTCCAGGCAGAGGGAACAGCATGGGCAAAGGCCTGGAGGTGGGAAGACAGGTCCTGGCAGGTTCCTTGCAGTTGGGGTGCAGGAGGCAAGGGGGGGCAGAGCTGAAATGGGGGTGGGGTGCCTAAGGGGCACAGAGGAGACTGGATGTTACCTGAAGCCTGGAGGGTTGTTGGGGGTCACAGCTTTGCAGGCATCTCCCGAAGCACCACTATCGTGACAGCATATGTGATGACGGTGACGGGGCTAGGCTCGCGGGACGTGCTTGAAGCCATCAAGGCCACACGGCCCATCGCCAACCCCAACCCAGGCTTTAGGCAGCAGCTTGAAGAGTTTGGCTGGGGGAATTCCCTAAAGGTAGGTACTGGGACAGGGGCTGGGTTGGGCCAGAGATGGGAGACCCTTCTTCCCACTTGGACAGAGAACCGATTGGAAAGATTTTAGCCTGTGCTTTGGACCTAGCAGAAGATTTTTCTGGGGTTTCAGACTTGTGGCCCTTGAGCTAATAATCCAGCTCCTAGGTGTATTTTGTTTGACACCCAGGTGTTTTCTTTTTTAATACAGAATTTGGGTGCTTTTAAACCAGACTGTGGGCCCCTTAATTTGACCAGGTCTCCCAGCGCCCCCACTGGCTGCTCTATCTGCTAGCACCTGAGGGCATTTGAGTGACCCTGGGGGGAGACCTGTCCATGTCCTGCCTCACCCCGGGTCCCTGATGAAGCCAAAGCAGCTCCTCTTACACTTCTCGGGCAGATGGCCCACGAAGTGTCAGGACTGGAGGGCTCTCTGGGAACAAAGGATGAGGGGCTCTCAGCAGGTGACAGGGCGGTACCCAGAGGCTACCTGCAGGGCTGTATTAGGAAGGAGCTGTGAGCTGGAGTTGTGACCACGGACATGAACGCAGAGGCGTGTGGTGTGGGGGTGTGGGGGTGTACGGTGGTTAATGAGGTCCTCACGGTGCAGGTGGGGGTCACTTTTGCAGGTCTGGAAGATGGAGTGGCAATGGGAAAGGGGGGTTCAGGAAAAGGGAAGGGCCTTATAGACGTGAAGGGGGACTCAGTGAGGGGATGGCAACCCCAGAAGGGAGGCTAAGAGGATGCCCAGGAAGGGGAGGGGCTTAGCGGGGTCGTGCGGGTGGAGGGGGCGGGGCCGTCCTCTTAGCCCCGCCCCAGGCAAGCGTTGACCCCGCCCGCCTCTGCCCGCAGCTTCGCCAGCAGCTGGAGGAGCGCTTCGGCAAGAGCCCGTTCCGCGACGAGGAGGAGCTGCGCGCGCTGCTGCCGCTGTGCAAGCGCTGCCGGCAGGGCTCCACGACCTCGGCCGCCTCCGCCGCGCCGCGCTCGGCCGCCTCTGAGGGAACCCTGCAGCGCCTGGTACCGCGCACGCCCCGGGAGGCCCACCGGCCGCTGCCACTGCTGGCGCGCGTCAAGCAGACTTTCTCTTGCCTCCCGCGGTGCCTGTCCCGCAAGGGCGGCAAGTGAGGGTCCCGCCCCGCCGTGGCTCCCCGGTTCCTCCTGACTGGTTTCCTTCGGGGGCTGTCTGGGCCACCCACGCCTCCAGGACGGGACCAGAGGCTGCGGGAGCCCCGCGACGGCCTGATCCCTGCCTCCCTTGCCCTCCTGCTTGTCCGCGTCTGCAGTCAGTGTGTCCTCCGTCTGCGCGTCTCTGTGTCCGGGCCGGCCTGCTGCAGCCACCTGGTGCCTTAGTCCTTGGGCTGGGGGAGGGGGCCCACCCTTAAAGGCAGCGGGAGGGGGAGGGGAAGGGTAGGGGTAGGAGTTGCGGTTGAACTGGCCTGGGGATATTAAAGAGACACAGAAGTTGCCTGTCCACGTGCCTCCTAGTCAGTCATTCAGCGAAGGCGGCAGGACTCTACCAGGGCCCTGGAGCCTGCGGAAAGGGGGATGGGAGGGAGTGCGCATCCCCTAGGGGCCTGAGGAGCCCGGCACCCTGCATTAACTGCAGTCTGCAGAGTTGAATTCGGGGACCACCCGCTTCTCTAACACCTCCCCACCACTGCATCTCTCCCGGAGCCATGGTCTTCTGACAAGGCCCCCAAGCCCCTCCTTCTCTCTGAACCCCCTTCCACCTTCTGAGCCCCTCTCCGCCTCCCTGAGGGCCCCTTCCCTCCCTGAGCGCCCTCTTCCTCCCCAACTCCCTGCCTTGTCCTATGCACACATACTAGCTAATAAGATAAGGTTGTGCTTTCTCACACCTGGCCTTTTACTGCATGAGTTCACTTAATCTTTGGGAGGAAACTGAAGCTCAGAGAGGTCAGGCAGCTTGCCCAAGGACACACAGCTAGAACAAGGAAGGCTGGATGTGAACTTAGTCAGTCCCATGATGGAAGCAGCTCCTTCTGGTTTGGGAGGTTACTGGCAAGGAGTATCCACCCCCAGCTAGAATGAATGACCTTTCCCACCAACAGTTTAAAGGTATGGGCAGCTCACCAAAGCAGCAACTGACTCCAAGGATGAATAGAGGTCATTGGAGCTGATTTTCCTAAACTGAAATTAACCCAAAGTTGAGAGGGCCCTAAAATAGTTATAACCCAATAGCCACTTATATGGGGTTCTTACTGTACACCAAGCACAATGCTCAGAGCTATGGGGGATGCACAGACTCCAGCATTGGGTGGGAGAAATGGACAAAATAACCTTCACCTGCTGCCCCAACCTCCTACTCCTCATTCATTCAACAAATGTCCATTGAGCCCCTGCTGTGTGCCAGCCATTGTGCTGGGCACTGGGGATACAGCAGTGAGCAAAACCTCTGCCTTCGTGTCACCGACATTCTGGGAGGAAAGACACCAGATAAGCAGATAAACAAAAGAAAAAATATGTCAGGTGGTGAGGAAGTGGTCCATTTTGCTATCTGGGGGAAGCATTCCAGGCAGAGAGAACATTAAGCGAACAGTACCCGAGTCAAGATCGAGTGTGAAGAACAAGGTGGCTGGACTTACCAGAGTGCAGGGAGCCTGCGGTCTTCCAGCCCAGTTGGTGTCACCACCGTCCACCTGGTTTAAAGCACCTTCTACCTCTGATGGCGCCATCCTCTAAAAGCTTCCATGGACCCCATTATTTACAGGGCAAAACAAAGCCCCTTGATCCGATGTTTCAGGTCCTTCAAGATGTTCTCACCCCACTTCCAGCATTTCCCTCACCACACTGTGACTCAACAATAATACACCACTCACTCACTAAGCACTCACTCCAGGCACTGTGCGAAACCCTTCACCTGCATCACCTTTAATTCTCAGATAACCCTAGGGAGTAGGTGTTGCTATTTAACTGGTGAGGAATCTGAGCCTGGTGCCCAAGGTCACCAGCCAGCAAGTGGTGGAGTTGGGATGGCAGTTTAGGAAATCTGGCCGCAGACCCGATCCTCTTATTTAGTGCCCTCTGCAACTTAGAACAGTGAAGGATCATCTGACACACTCAAGACTCGTGCTTAGGTGTAATTATTATTTAATCATATGAAATGCCTTGGGCCCCATTAGAGCCTTATAAGGCTTGAGTTTGAATCCCAGCCATGGCTGTAGAAGTGTCAGAATTGGTGGCTGCTGGAATATGGGGGTGGGGAGGGGAGGAACACGAAGAAAGCCCTCCCAACAGGTGCACATGAAGGAGGGTGCTTGCAGCCTCTGGTCAGTGCTCCCAGCCCTGTGCCCAGCAGAGTAGGGGGGAGTGGTTTCTCTCTCAGAGCCTCAGTTTCCTCATGTACACAGCAAGATGTGGAGCAGTCTGAGCAACTTGACCTCTTTCATATCACAAATCCCCTTTGATGATTTAATGAGAGATACAAACTCTAGAAAAATGCATAGACATGAACAATTTACATACACTTTCTGGGAGACACAGACCCCCCCAGAATCCATAAACTTCAGGTGTAGCTGTCACGAAGCAGTGTGGGCACTGTTCAGGCTCCTGGGCTCTATCGAGCAGACAGACACACTCTGGATCCTGACTCCCACCCCCACCCCCACCCCCACCAGCTCTGTGACCTCATTATAGGGCTCCAGCCTCTCTGAATCTCAGTCTTATTAACATTAAAATAGGTCATTATACGTGCCTCTTTTGCTGTTGTGAGAACCCATTGAGACACTGTAGAAAACTGTTCAGCCAGGCCCAAGACCTGTGATGAGCAGTCGGTATGTGGCGACTCCACATATTTAAGGAATTAAGCGTGGCCCATGGACCACCTGCATCGGAACCCCCCCCGGGGGAACTCATAAAATGTGGTTTCCTGGGCTTCGTGCCCAGAAAGTCCCATCCGGCAGGTCTGCAATGGAGGTCATGAGTGTGCATTTGAAACCAGTCGCTACCTCCCAAATCTGGCAGGAGTTCGCTTGGAAGCTCTGTGCCTGTCAAATCTCGATGGTCCAGCTCCTGAAGAGACTGACAAGTTTCCAGGTGGGCTGGGACGAGCAGATAACAGGTGCAGGGGTGGGGAAGGTCACGTCTCTGGTGTCCCTCCTCCTCCCACCCTGGTATATGCAGGTCTTGTGTCCCACAGAGCCTCTCCCCCCCCACAGGAGAGGCCCAGCGCCCTCCAGGCCAGGTTGCCAGGGGGAGGGGCGAAAGGAAAGGGCCTCCCGGGAGAGGGAACAGAATAGAAAGTGAAACCCGGCCACCCAGAGTTTCACTTTCATTGCCTCCTCGGAGCACCATCCAGGTGGCCCGGTGATCCCCACACTACGCAGGTCCAGCTGCTGTGAGCCCAGGACTTGGCTCCCGGCGCACTGTGTTCCCAATGGCCAGCAGCTCCTGGCAGAAGAAGCCGGGGAAAGTCCCCCATGACAGCAGGAGACCCACTGCAGGAGCCAGACGTCCCCTTCGCCTCCGCGACTGGCTGGTGGCACAGATCGAGAGTGGGCGCTACCCGGGGTTGCACTGGGAGGACTCGGGCAAGACTCTCTTCCGTATCCCCTGGAAGCACGTAGCCAAGCAGGGCTACCAGGCACAGCAGGACGCAGCGCTCTTCAGGGTAAGGGAACAGGGAACTGGGGTCACCCAGCCCCGGGGGCAGGCTCACGGTCCCAGCACCCTGACCAACAAACAGCTATGTGATGACGGGCTACTTACTGGCCTCCAGGATTGAGGGTCATGTTCTCCACATATGGGAGATCCTCAGAGACCCTCTTCCAATAGCATCAGCCGAGGCTGTCATGACCTGCCCCACCCCCACCTCTCAGAGGGCCTCTCCTTCCACCCACGGGGCAGTGAGACCGCACAAGTGCAAGTTCCCTCAACCTCCCACGCCCCAAACCGCCAACCTCTGCAGCTTGGGGACCTTTTCTGTGCTCCCAACACCAGCCCTTCTCTGGGACCCCCTGTAGGAATGGCCTTCCCTTCCTTCCGCAGTTATCCTTAACTTTTTCTAAACTGGCTCCTTTCCATGAATGTTTAAATTCTGGAACCACGCATCAGGCCACCACCAGCACCCCAAACACCACAGTGACCTCCAGCCCCTCCTTCCTGGCCCTCCCTCTCCTTTCACAGTGTGAAGCACCCCTCTCTCCTACTCCTCCCCATCCCACCCCCATGCCCAGTCTGGCTTCTGTCCCTCCTGCTGATGTCTTTAGTTGCCAAATCCAAGGATGCATCCCTGTCTCCATCCTCCTTGACTCCTGGGTAGGTCTGCACCTGGTGGACCCTCCCTCCTTCTTGAAACATTCTCATTCGGGTTTCTGGTTTCTGAAATCTCTGCTGTCCACCCCAAATCCCCTCCCAGGCCCCTGCTTCTCAGCCTCCATCCTGTCCCCTCCACTGCTGGGGCTCCCAGCACTCACACCTGGACCTCACGTCCCACTCTCCCGCCTCCATGGCCTCAGCGTGGAGGCTCCGGGCCTTCCCTCCAAGCCTCAGGCCTGCTGGTCTAGCTGCCTCCTGGTGCTGTTATCTCGGATGGTCCCCAGCCCCTCAAACACATGTGCCCCCCAGAACATCCCAAATACCACACTCATCAGCTCACTCCCCTAAACAACTGTCACGTGTGTACCTGAACCGGAGCCAGTTGCCTGGACCCTGGCCATTGCCCGTCTTCCAACCTCAGTCTGCTCCACGGCCAAGGTCTGCTGGCTCTTCCTGCAGAACACCTCTCCAGGCTGTCCATCTGAACCCACTTCTACTATCTCTCCCAGGACAGCTGCAGTGACCTCACTGGGCTCCCTGCTTTCCCCCTATCCCTCGGCAATCCACACAGTCCTGCAGGGGGATCTTTCTAAATGCAGATATGGTCTCCATCCTCTCCTAGTAAGAATCCTTCCGCAACTCCCTACTGCCCTTGTGAAACAGTCCCAGCTCCTCACCATAGCCTGGAAGCCACCCACGACCTGCCCCTCCCCCACCTCATCTCTCTCTCCACTCCCTCCCCTCCCCGACTTCAGTTCTGTTTCTCAATACTTCATGTCCTTGTCACCATTAGACCTTTGCACATGCTCTCCGCTCTGCCTGCAACACCTCTCCTCTTCACCTTTGCCTGGCCAGCTGCCCCGTCCTCAGTGTAAACATCTCTTCCAGAGAGCCTTCCCTGATGCATTCGTTTCTTTAGTGCATTTATTAAGCTCCAGTTCAGTACTTCTCCCAAATCCAAGGCACAGGCTCATTGGAAAACTTTATGAATTTTAAGTGCCTGGTATGAGTCTGTCTCCTCCAGCAGACCAGGAGCTGCTTGAGGGTGGCAACATCAAGCACAGTGCCTGGCACACACTAGGTTCTCAATAAGTGTTGAACTGGTGGTTGCATGGCCTGTCCCTTAAGACTTCTATGCTGCTGGTCAGAAGTGAGAGATTCTGGGGACTGACTCTCCCCCGCCCTGCTGGCTGCTCCACCCCACCACTGGCACACACGCGTCACTCCTTAGCTTCAGACCCTCGGGTGCCCCAGAGCCCATGGGATAAAGCGTGGCCTTCAAGGACATTCATGATCTGGCTTCAACCTTTCTCTTCTCCCTTAATTCCTTTTCCCTTCCCCCTCCCCCACATACAGTCCATCCTCATTCACAGATTCCATATTTGCAAATTCTCCTACTTGCTCCAATTTATTTGTAATCCCAAAATCAATACTTGCATCACTTCCGTGTCCATTCATAGCTATACACAGAATGGCAAAAATGTGAGTCGACCTTCAGGAACATTCGAAGCTGAGGTCAAACAAAGGAATTCCCTGACTTCTTGTTTTGGCTCCCGGAATGTAAACAAGTGGCTTTTTCACAGTCTATTTAGCGCCACATTTTAAAATATTCCTGTGCTTTTTGTCAGCGATTTCACTGTTTGAATGACCCCCCAAGCATAATGCTGAAGTGCTGTCTAGCATTCCTGAGTGCAGGAAGGCTGCGATGTGCCGTATGGGGAAAATAATGTTAGACCAGCTTCATTCGGGCGTGTGCTATAGTGCTGTTGGTCATGAGTCCGGTGTTAACGAATCAGCAGTATATATTAAATAAAGCGTCCTCAGACAGAAACACACATGAAGCAAGATTAAGTATTGATCATTTGATGAAAGTAATGTGACCAGAGATTGGCAGGAACCCAGCCCTATATTTCCCCTAGGAGCAATGGTTCTGGGTCTCCAGTTCAGTGTTTGTGGAGACTACAGAATACAACTACCCTGAATAGTGACAGTCTAGTGTGCGCGTACCCTCAGACACACACACCCAGCAACAGCGACACCCGGCTGCTCACCGTCCCCTGCAAGCATCGTGCCCTTCCACACCTCCAGGCCTTTGCTCAAGCTGTTCCCCCTGCCAGGAATGCCACCCCACCTCTCAACTTCTTACTCACCCTTCAAGGCCCAGGTCAGTGCATTCAACAGATATTTTTTGAACATCCTCTGTGTGCCAGGCACCGTTTTAGTTGTTCGGGCACCCGGCAGTGAGCAAAACGAAGATTCCTCTTACCATGATGATAGCACCCCCTGCCCTGTGCCCTTGTTCCTTTGAGTATTCTTAATGCGATGAATAAGCGCTGCAATAAATAAGCGCTGGCTGTGTGCCAGGCGCTGTGCTGTGTGCTCTACACACACCAGCTCATCCTGCACCCACCACAACCATGTGAGGTTAGGTGGTTATCGACACCTACAGACAATGTTTACAGACAACGACATCAAGCCTCAAAAAGTCTCACCCCTGGCACTGACACAAGAACGAACTGTGGCTTTTCTGTTTCGTTGTCTGTGTTTACCACTAGACCTGGAGTCTCTGAGGACAATGACTGGTGCAACCTATCAGTTAAATCCCCCTTGGCCCTGAACGTGATAAACGTAGCAATACATCTCCTGATGCCTCCCTTTGGATCGCGCTGCTCCAGCCACACCGGCTGTGCTTGAATTTATCAATCTCTTTCCCACCACAGGCCCTTTGCACTTGCCATTCCTCTAAATCGTCAGTTTGTCAGACTCTGTTCTTTTCATTCGCGTTTCAGCCCAAATGTCACATCCTCAAAGAGGCCTTTTCTGATCGTCCTCTCTAAAGTAGCCCCTCATTTTTCTTATTTATTTATTCCCTCCATCACAATAAACAGTCATTCCAATGTATTTAACAAATATCTTTGGTTTGTATGTTGATGTTTTGTGCATGTTCTTACTTTATACACATCACGTGTTGTACATCTCATTCTGTGTCTTACTTTTTTCTTCATTCATGACCATGCTTTAAATATCTGTTCTTGTAGATCTAATCTCTTGCTCCTAGATGCTTCTAGATGCTGCATAGACTCCATAGTGGGTGCCATGACATGCGCACCCCCATTCACTTTTCCAGGGTTGGATACAAATTTACTTCCAACTCCTAAGGCCACAAATAATGTTACTGTGGATTTCCTTGACCAGGTCTCCCCTTATGAGCCCCTCTGAGAATGCCTTTGGAATTGGGAATAGGAATTTTTGCTCACAGCTAGGCAATTCAGCTAGGCATGCTAGCTTAATTCAGCTAGGCATGCCAGATTACCTGCCAGGAGCTCCGCACCCATCCACACCCACCAGCAACTCTCCACCACATTCCCCCCACATCACATTCCCCCAACTCCTGGTATAAGCCAACTTGCTAAAGTTAGCTTATTGGTGATAGCTCACATTTTTATTTGTGTTTCTGTGATAAAAACGAGTTTAAGCACCTCCTCATATGCTCATGAATTCTGGTTTTCTCTTCCATAAGCCACCAATTCCTATCCTTTGATAAGAATTTTCTCTTTAGGGAATGCTCTGTTTCTTGTTGATTTGTACAAGTTCCTTGTATGTTCTAGATTTCAGCCCCTTGCTGATTTCAGACAGTGGAATTTTTTTGCCTTGCGGGTCATGCCTTTTAGGTTTTGTGTAAGAAGTATGCTCCAGGCCAGGCGCCGTGGCTCACGCCTGTAATCCTAACACTCTGGGAGCCCGAGGCAGGTGGATCGCTCAAGGTCAGGAGTTAGAAACCAGCCTGAGCAAGAGCGAGACCCCGTCTCTACTAAAAATAGAAAGAAATTAATTGGCCAACTAAAAATATACAAAAAAAATTAGCTGGGCATGGTGGCGCGTGTCTGTAGTCCCAGCTACTCAGGAGGCTGAGGCAGAAGGATCGCTTGAGCCCAGGAGTTTGAGGTTGCTGTGAGCTAGGCTGATGCCATGGCACTCTAGCCCAGGCAATAGAGTGAGACTCTGTCTCAAAAACAAAAACAAACAAACAAACAAAAAACAGAAGTATGCTCTGCCCCTAGAAGGTGTTCTCCTACATTATTGCCTATTAATTTTATAGTTTTACCTCTTGCTTTTGGTTTTTTAAATCATCTGGACTCTCCTTTCTATTTGGCAATAGGTAGGGATTTAGTCTTATGGTTCTCCAGACAGCAAACCACTGCCATTATTCTATATCCCATCACCGTATTTATTTTTTCTCTTATTTATCACAATCCATAATTTGGAATATATTCTCACTAGACTTGGGCTCCTTGAGAGCAGGAACCTCGTCTGTCTTGTGCCCCATTCAATCCCCAGCCCTGGCTCAGACCTAGAACACAGCAGGAGCTCAAAGAACGTTTGTTGGAGGGAGGGAGGGAAGGAGAGGAAAGGAGGGAGAGGGTGGGGGGCAAGGCCAACACTCATCCCTCCTGCAAGGCCCCAGCCCCTACTCCAGGTTATTCTTCCCCAAGTACCTCTGCCCCTCCCCAGGCCTGGGCTGTGCACAAGGGCAAGCACCTGGAGGGCACCGACAGGGAGGACCCCTCCACCTGGAAGACACGGCTCCGCTGTGCCCTCAACAAGAGCGCTGACTTCTGTGAGGTGCGCGAGCGCAGCCAGCTGGACATCTCCAACCCCTACAAGGTCTACAGGATTGTGTCTGGCGATGCCCGTGGTCTAGGTACCCTCCTGCCCCTGGAGGTAGTGGCCAAGGATGGCTCTCTTGTTAATAAGGATCTCACTTTGCTCATCTGTAAAATGGGGAATGGGGGACTCAAGCTTTGACTCATGGGCTAGTAAATCTAGAAGGACCCTCAGACCACCCAGTTTACCTCTCCATTTGAAAAAGAGGAAACTGAGGCCCAGAGATAGGTGGGCCCTGCCTGAGGCCCTGAAGTGAGCTGGGGTACTCTTGCCTGGGGTCAGCTGAGGGGGCTCCTTTTGGGGCCCATGTCTCTTGTTCCATGCAGTTGCCAAGGCCTGTGATCCCCCTGAAGAGGGGGGCATTCCCTCCAGCCAGCGGGAGCCCCCTGGAGAAGTAACTGAGCCCGCCTCTGGGACAGACCAGGTTGGTGTGTCCCTCCAGCCTCTGCAGCCTTGCTAGCTCAGTCACCTGTCACCCAAGCCACCCCTTGGCCCTGCCCTGTCCAGCCATGACCCCGGGCACTGCTCTCCTCCTGGTAGCCCCGCCTCTTCCCACCTCTGCTCCAGCTCTTGCTCCATGGACAGCCCCCTCCCATCCACCAGCTTCAGTTCCCTCACTCTATTTTCTCCACGCTCACCCTCCCCCTCCATCCTTGGGGCCATCACTCTGTCCCATGTGCCCCATCAGATCCAGCTTCATCACCTCTGCCTCCCTCACTGTTCCCATCAGCCCCATCAGCTCTGTCTTCACCTCTCTGTCTGTGTCACCACCCCCATCTCCACCCCACCACCTCTCCCCATCATTGATGGCTCATTACTGTCCCCATGCCCCCATCAGCATCCGGCCCATGGCTCTGTCCCCCCATGTCTATCATCTCCAGCTCCTTCACCTCTGCATTTACCCCCAGCACCCTCTCCCTGTCATAGTGACCCACTCTGATGCTGTTACCCTCAGCACCCCCGTCGACTCTCTCTTTACCTCCATGGGGGGCAAGGGGCTTGACCTCTGAAACTCTGAAGCTTTAAAGCTCCCATCAACCCCAGCTGGCCTTCAGCCTGCCCAGCCCTCCCTCTGCCCTGGTGGGGACAGTCTGGGAATTCCTGTGATCCACAGGTCTCTTCTCCCACCCTAATGGCCCCTTTTCCCAATGCTCAGGATGGCTCCAGATTAGCCACAGAGGATGAGGACAAGGAGCAACCCCCCAGGCTGGCCCAGGAGGGCTCATTGCCACCAGCCGCCCTCCTCCCAGGCCCTTTGGCTGACCACAGTAAGAAGTGGGCCTCCTCACCCACCTCTGCCTCCTCCCCTGCCTCCTCCTTGATCTGAGGAGCCAGGAGGCCAGGGGCACAGGGTGAGGTGGTGCCCGACTGCTTCCTCTCCTTCTCCAGGGTACCAGGCATGGGACACCAAACACCCCTGGAGCGCAATGCCCTCTGAGGACTCCAGCAACCCTGGTAAGGAGTCTAAAAGCCCTGCCCTCTGACCAGTGTGCAGAACTGGGCAGGGCCCAGGGCTGGGGCCAGCTAGCCTCTGTTTCCCACCCAAAGCGGCCAGCCCAGACTGCCAGTACAACCACCACCACAACAGCTAATGTTTGCTGGGGGCTTAGTGTATGTCAGGCATCCTTCCACGCTCCCCCCACAGCCCTATGACCCTGTACATATGTAGAAACTGAGACACAGAGGTTAAGAACCTTGCCCAAGGTGGCACAGCTAGTAACCCTGGGAAAGTTGCTAACAGGCCACAGCCCCTAAGTGGCAGTGAGAGAGTAGAATCCAAGGACTTAACCAACCGTAGAGCTGCTGGCTCATCCAATGGGATGCTGCTATGTTGTTGTCACTGTCGTTGCTGTTATTACTTCTACCAACATTAAAATCTTTGCTGGGAGAAAGCACCTAGAATCCCAGAGGATTTGCTGGGATGACCTCGGGGTCACGCCCTCATCGTACAGATGGCCCCAGAGCTAATGCTTTTAACCACGGAGCTCAACTAAGTTTGTTTACACTCGAAGCTATTGTTTATTGCTACCACCGCTACTAGAATTAGTATTATCACTGATTGGGAAGGAGCGCCAAAAATTCCCGAGGTGGGAGCCTGAAGGACCACCCGGTCCCCTGCCCGGGTGTGAAGGGAGGAAGGATGGGGTAGGGAGGCGCCGCCAACTCCCGGCCCGCGCGCCCGTTCTCCTGCCCGCAGGCTGCTGGCTGCACGTGCGGGTCTTCTACGGCGCGGCGCTGGTGCGGGAAGCCACCGCGCGCACAGCCGAGGGCTGCCGTCTGAGCCCGAAGGCGGCCGCCGCCGAGCGCCTGCTGGGGCCACCCCCACGCGTCGCGCAAGTCCGCTTCCCGGAGCCGCCGCCTGGCGCCCACGTGCTGCAGCGCCTGATGCGCCACCTAGAGCGCGGCGTCCTGCTGTGGGTGGCGCCCGAGGGCGTGTTCGCCAAGCGCCTGTGCCAGGGCCGCGTGTACTGGCGTGGCCCGCTCGCCCCGCACCGCGCGCAGCCCAACAAGCTGGAGCGCGAGCAAACCTGCCAGCTGCTCGACACGCGCCGCTTCCTGGAGGGTAAGAGCGCCACAGTAGGGCCGCTGGCAGAGCGAGGCAGAGTGGCTGGGCACAGGGGGCGTGGACATGAAGTGGGCAAAGGAATGTGGACAGAGGAGAGTGGGCACATGAAATGTGGGCGCAGGGGAACGGGCTTAAGGGTGGTAGGCATGGGCTAGGCACGGAAACACAGGATATGGCACGGAAGCATCGGAATGGGAAAGATTATGGGCAGCAGGAGGGCTGGGCACCGATATGGATATAGGCGCATAGGGGGCGTAGGCACCAGAGGCAGGCTTGGGGCATTGGTTGCGGGGCGCAAGCATAGGACTTGGATGCATGTGTTGGCATAGGGGCTCTGGGCATAGGGTGGGCATCAGGTGCTCTGGGCAGAAGGTAGGCATAGGTGAGTGGCAGTGGCATAGGGTGGGCATAAAGCGTGGGAGTGGGCATAGGTGCACCAGGCAAAGGACATGAGCACTGGAAGTGGGCACGGACGTGGGACAGGCATAGGGGCGTGGAAGTGGGTAAAGGGCACAGACTCACACAGTGGGGATGTGGGCTTACAGGGCTCGGACATGGGATGTGAGCACAAGGTGGGATGGGATGCCTGGGTGGGATGCCTAGCTCTTGGCCCAGCCCCCACAGTCCCGGTGCCCCTAGAACTGCGCGCCCACCTGCAGGATGGTCACCCGGAGCCAGAGTACCAGATCCGTCTGTGCTTTGGCGAGGAGTACCCGGGCCCCCCTGACCAGCCACGGCTCGTCATGGCGCACGTGAGTCCCTCCCCCCACTCCAGCAGAGAACCAGAGCCTCCAGTTTCCTCCGGGGGGGCCCCTCAGCAACTCCTTCCAGTCTCAGCTGCGCCCCCGACCCGCTGTATGACCCTACCTAAAAAATGGGAGTGGGGAGGGGCTGTCGCTAGGGCTGTGACTTCCTACCTAGAATGCTGGGGGCAGGAAACGGGCAGTCTCGGCTCATTGCCCCACCTACCCCCTGCAGGTGGAGCCGGTCTTCGCCCGCGAGCTCCTCCTTCATTCGAAGCGCCTGGGCTCTGGCGCCCTGCCGGGTCCTTAGCCTGGCGTCCCCGACGCCGTCACCCATCTTCTGAAGCAGCTGAGCTAAGCGGGTCGCTTCCTCCTCTGAAGGCAGCCTCCCACAGGGTGCGGACCCCTACCTCTAACCCAGCCCTGCACCCACTGAGCCTATGGAGTTGGGGCCCCTCCCACCCGTCGCCCAGGTTGGCTGGACGGCGGAAGCCTGTCGTGCCTCGTCCTCTTTGCCGCGTGGAAGGAGCCCTGGACTGGCCAGTAGGCGGCACCGCCGGGCCGGGGGGCCTGGGGCGTCAGCGGGAAACGGAACTGGGCCTTGAGGCCCCGGAAATGCAGCAACCGGGGCAGAAACAAGACTTCATCCTTTGTGGAGAGCCCAACATGCCAATAGCGGCTTACTTAGAGCGTGCTTTAACCTGCAATTGAGCCCATTGTAGCATTTGCTTAGAGCTGAGTGTACGACAGTTAGGTCCAGGGTTGTTTAGATTGGGGCCACCCAGTCACAAAATTGCCTGGCCTCGGAGGGGCTCTGAGTTTCCAAACCCTTCCTCTCCCCTGCCACTAATATCTCTTCTTTATTTGGGGGACTGGAGAGGGTCCCCAAACTGAGGACTTGATCTGAACCCTGAGCTTTGGATGCTAACCATTGAACCGCCAGCACCTATAGGACACTGTCTTTGGAGAAACTGAGGCAGACCCCAAAATACAGCCCTAAGGCAGAGGCTAAAGTGGGAGTCCAGCCCCTCTCCAAGCCCCCCTGATCTTTGCAAACTGTGAGTTGCAGTGAATCCTTGAGTATCCGGGTTCGGGGCACAAGCATAAAGCCGGTTCCCCCTGGCTTGTGAGTAAAGTTATCAGACCTTTTTTTCCTTTTCTGATTTCTGACTTTATTTATAGGAATCCTCTTCCAGATGCCAGTATAATAAATCCCTTTTAGTGATATATGAATAAACCATTTTATGGGGGAAAAACTGTATGATTCCACAAAGGACAGTCAGTTGCTAGGGGTCTTTTTAAGTCATTTAACAGACATTTATTGAGCAACTACTCTGTTCCAGGCCTCTGTTCCAGTGTCCGGCACAGTACACTGGAGCTAAAGCAAAACAGCATGGTCCCTACACTCTTGGGGTTCACATTCTGTTTTCCAGTGAGGATCCAGTGACTGTCCCCTCCCCTTCCCCTCACAGAAAGGATGCTGTTAGGGAATTATAGAATCCTGGGTTCAAATCTCAGCTTTGTCACTAGCTAGCTGTGGGACCTCAGGCAAGTTACTTAACTTCTCTGAGCCTCAGAGCTCTCATCTATTCAAAAGAAGCTCTGAAGATCTCTGGAGCAGGGTTGGTCAGAGGAGAAAGTGGGCAGGGGGGTGGCGGGGGGTTGCAAGCTGGCCTGGCACAGAATAGGTGACCACCGACTTAAGAGTGTGAGAGCAGGGAGGATGCTGCCCTGTCCTTCAGAAGGCCTGACTGTTCTGGGCTTTTCTGTACCTCCCAGCCCGAGGCTGCACCTGGGGCCTCAGTTCAGAGTGACAATCCACAGCTATATTCAAACCCCTACTCTGTGCTAGGCTCTCCAAGGGCACTGGATTCTGTGTAAGGGAACCTGTTGCCTCCTCACGATGGCCTGGACAGCTGAAGAGTTGCCAGCTCCATTTTAGAGATGGAGAAACTGAGGCTCAGCCAAGGTCTTGAGATGCCCCTTGGGAGGGGAAATGTCTCTACCGGAATGGCTGCCCTCCCCACACTAGTCACTAGGGGGCGCCAGGGGCTCGGCAGAACTGGGTCTCACTGGCCTTCATCCTGGTTCTCGGCGCCCCTCTCTGCAGACACCCCAGTGCTGGGAAGGCAGGGAGCAGTGTGGCCCCAAGGAGTCTTCCCTGCTGGGAGGAGAAAGCAGCCCACAGGCCTGGGAGGAGGAGAGGGGCAAGGGGGACTAGAGGCCTCCGGGGCTTTTCTTGCTCTATGAGGACTAGGCTTAGGTTCTGCCTCTGCTCTGCTCTCTCTGCCCCTCCTTGTGTACCTGTGTCTCTCTCCATATCTCCTTTCTCCCTCTGTGGATTTCTCTGTTTGTCTCTGTGTCTCAGTGAGTCTAATTTTTTCCGTACACTAGCTGGGTGTGTGTCTCTGTCTCTGTGTGTCTCTGTCCATTTTGCTTGTCTCTGTCTCTTTACGTCTCTGCCGCTCTCTGTCTCTGCATTCCCCCCTGACCCCCATCTCTGTTTCTTTACGTTTCTGCCTCTATCTCTTCTGGTTTCTGTCTCTGTCCCGCTCAGTTGCACATTCTCTGCCTCCCCAGCCGCCATCCCCCCCACACGTGGGCTGAGGGTCTCTGTCCCTTCCCTCCCACCTCCTCACCCCTGGCAGGTGCTCAGCTTCCCAGGCCTGGCCTCTCCTGCCCGCGGCTCCCAGGCCTTAGGGGAGTGGGGTGAGGGAGGAAGGGAGGGCAGCCTGGCGGGCCCACCCCTTTTTGCCTTTCCAGGCTGGGAGGCTGGGCCAGTGGGCCTTTTAAGCAGCCTGGGCTGGCTGTTCTGGACGCCAGCCCTGGACGCCGTGCCTGGCCCCTCTGGTCCCGGCAGCCTGGCCAGCCCAGCCAGCATGCAGCAGCAGCCTCCGCCCGGGCCCCGGGCCCCCGCCGCGGAGCCGACCAAGCCTCCCTACAGCTACATAGCCCTCATTGCCATGGCCATCCAGAGCTCACCCGGGCAGCGGGCCACCCTCAGTGGCATCTACCACTATATCATGGGCCGCTTCGCCTTCTACCGCCACAACCGGCCTGGCTGGCAGAACAGCATCCGCCACAACCTGTCACTCAACGAGTGCTTTGTCAAGGTGCCCCGTGATGACCGCAAGCCAGGCAAGGGCAGCTACTGGACTCTGGACCCTGACTGCCACGACATGTTCGAGCACGGCAGCTTCCTGCGCCGCCGCCGCCGATTCACCCGGCGGACAGGTGCTGAGGGGACCAAGGGCCCTGCCAAGGCACGCCGCGGACCCCTCAGAGCGACCAGTCAGGACCCAAGGGTCCCCAACACCACGACTGGAAAGCAGTGCCCATTCCCGCCAGAGCTGCCAGACCTCAAGGGCCCAAGCTTTGGGGGTCTGGTGGGAGCCTTGCCAGCCAGCGTGTGCCCAGCAACTACCGATACCAGGCCTCGGCCACCCACGGAGCCCAGAGAGATTTCCTCGCCCAAGCCTGCAGGCCCGGGGGAGCTCCCTGCGGCCACCTCATCTTCCCCATGCCCAGCGTTCGGCTTTCCTGCTGGCTTCTCTCAGGCCGACAGTTTTAACAAGGTCACCACACCTGCATTGACCCCCGAAGGAGGCACCGGGAGCAGCTACCAGTGCCGGCTGCAGGCGCTGAATTTCTGCGTGGGGGCTGACCCAGGCCTTGAGCACCTCTTGGCCTCAGCAGCCCCCTCCCCTGCACCACCTACCCCTCCAGCTTCACTCCGGGCCCCACTGCCCCTGCCAGCTGACCCCAAGGAACCCTGGGTTGCAGGTGGCTTCCCTGTCCAGGGAGGCTCTGGCTACCAACTGGGGCTGACCCCCTGCTTATACCGGACGCCAGGAATGTTCTTCTTTGAGTGAAGGCAGCCTCGACTTGGGTAGTCCCTGCAGGGCCCTGCCAACTGCACCCTCCAGGTTGAGCTTGGCTCTAGGACCTGGACAGCTCTCAAAGGACCCAGCCCTGGCAAGCCAAGGACAACCAGGACAAAGAGCCAAGAGCGAAGCCAAGCTCGAGCAGAGCGTTCAGCCAGGCCCCAGGGCCTCTGCACACACCTGGGGGTGAGGGGAAGTGGGGCCCCTTGGGAGTGACTCTGTGGCTCTCAGGGCCAATAAAGGCAATGTGATGATGAGCTCAGCTTGCTGGATGGTCGGGGCCGAGGCCGGGACACCAGGTTCAGGGTGGGGGCTGTGGCTGTGGGGCTGTGCGGCAGAGGCAGGCACCCAGATGGAAGCATCTCTCATGAGGCTTTCTCCTGCTGGGGACTTTCTTGGGGAGTTTCCCAGGAAGGCAGAGGAGGGGGAGGCAGGGAATGGAGGCAGGGAGAGGAGGGATGCAACAGGGAGAGGAGGGATGCAACCGAGAGAGACCGGCACAGGGTGAGGCTGGGCTGGCCTAAGGGATGACTCTCCAACCCCAAACTCTGAGGCTCAGCATCCCCCATTATGAGTAGTCACAATAACCGTGACCTTGTGTTGCCTTTATTCTGTCCTGGCTTGTACGTATCATCTGACCTGTGTGATGTGGAATGTTAGCTCCGTTTCCAGCAGTGGAAAATGTGGCTTGGGAGTTGGGGGCACACTAGCCCCAGCTCCAGCTGGCACATGAGTGCAGAGGTGGAAATCAAACCATGTCTGTGTGGCTTTGCTCTCCAGCCCCGGACCTGAAGTTTGAGCAAGGACACGGGTAGAGACCACGGTCGGAGCAGAGCTGGCGATGCCCCAGAGGGAGGGCTTTGTTTAAATCCTGAATGCCATGTCTAAAAAGGCAGCCCTTACTACTGTGCAGGCTGGGAACCCAAGGCCCAACAGGAAGTACTATTCCCTTTTTTGCATTTCCCACACTAATGGGGGACCCCCTGGTGAGCCTCAGCTCTCCAAGGCCTCTTGGTGACTCTTGCAGAAAGCATTTCTCTCGGGACAGGGACACAGGGTCTGTGGCGGTCCTGGGTACAGATCAAAAGTGACTAAGCCCTGACCTTTGACCTTCTCTAACTATCCCCTTTGTGGAAGCAGGAGAAACGGGGGTATTTATCTTCCTCAGAGGAATAGACATAGAACCTGAAACCTCACCGTCACCACAGCCCCCAGAGCTGGAGGAGCAGAGGCAAATGGCTTCCTCCCCAGAGCCTCAGTCCTCCCGTCTGGATCATGGGTGTACGCAGAGAGGCCAGGATGCTGGTGGCACCTACATTCTGCTCTTTGGCATGGGGCCTGGAGGGTCTTATGTCCCATGAGGCGACACCCAGGGGGCTGGAGACCCCCCTTGGGCAGGCAGCCCAGTCCCTGAGGAGGACCTCCTTCGGGCAGGCAGCCACGCTGGCTTCAGCCCCTGCTGCTCCCTCCTCCCTCCGCAGGTCCCCTGGGGCCTGGGAGGAAGCGAGCCCGGCTGGACAGCCCCAACTGTCTGGTTCCCACAGACTCAGAGCTGGGGTGTGGAGGGGGGCCTGCGAGGCGAGAGGGGCTGGGAAAACGCCTGGCCAGCTGTGGGCCCCTCCCCACCATGCCTGCTGAGCCCCAGCCCGGAATCCGTCAGACAGTGGGGAGAAGGAGCGAGCGTCTGTCCTGCCCGGTGTGGGCAGCTCCGTGGGTCCGAGGGGAGGGGGAAGGCCCTCCGAGAGTGAGGGGCTTGGGCGAGGAGGGGAAGGAGGCTCCTGTGTGGATTTGTAGCCTGGTATGTGCCTGCGAGGGTCAGTGTGTCTCAGGCTGTGTGTGTGTGTGTGTGTGTGTGTGTGCGCAAACGCGTGCATGAAGACAGGCTGTGCAGAGATGGATTCAAAGGGGTGGGGGCTCTTCTCAGTTGGGCCAGGGAAGGAGGCCTCTGCTGGGCACCGTTCCCTGTTGTGCATTCCTGTGGCGCCCTGGTGACCCCAGGCGCTTCCCAGTCTGTGTCCTGAGCTAGTAGGAAGATGGGGGGCCAGCCAGGCTGGGGGACCCAACCACCGGGCCTCCTGCCTTCGGCTTCTTTCTGTCACCAAGATACCCCCAGCTCCTGCCTGACCACTCCCACCTGGGCAGGGGGCGAGGGTGGGAGCGAATGCCTGATCTGGGTTGACCCAGAGAGACCACCTGGGCACAGATGGAGAGACCAAGGACAGAGAAGGTAAGTGACATGCCCTAGGTCACACAGCAAGGAGCAGAGGTGTCTTCCCAACCCATCCATAGTACCCACTTCCACCACCTTAACTGTACAGCTCTTGGGGGCAGGCCATCACTTGTGACTCTGCCTAAAGAACCCTCCTCATTGGAGGCTTGTCTGTCTCTGGGGAGGGGGGTCTCTGTCACCATTCTCCTGCTGAGCAGGTTAGAGCAAAAAGGGGTGCTGAGACGCCTTGCAGAGTTAGGCTAAATCAAATCCTAAAATGGTAGAATCAGTGGTATTGCAGAATATTCCAGAGTTTTTAATCATAGCAGTTCAGATTCTTGGAATATCAGAGTTGGAAGGGCATCTCCTGCCCAGTTTCTAAATATGACATCAAGTGGTCAACATCACATGGGGTTCCAGGAAAGGGGAGCCCACGGCCCTCCAAGGCAGTCCCTTCCCACCAAAGTGTGGCAGCTCCGAAGGCCTGTCAGGAAGCTCTTCACCTGCTGGGCCCTTGGTCTGTGCTCTCCCAAGGGAGGGGAGGACTCCCTGCCCCCAAGCAGCCACCCCCACCCACAGGGCTTGCCTTCCTGCGAGGCCCCTCCACCCCCACGTCTTATCTCCAGCCTGCTCTCCGCCCACCCGCTTCCTTCCCTGGTTTACAGCATTCCACGGCCCAGAGTTGGACACTCCTTCCCACACCCAGACAGAGCTTCGGTGGGGGTGGGGAGACCCTCTCCCTTGGAGGCCTGGGCCCCCAAGGCTGCCACGGTGCTGAGGAACAAGGGGGAGGTTGTGGCGCAGGCTGGCATGGCCGCCTGCTGGGAGTGTATGGAACCCGGGAATCCAGGCCTCACCCGAAACATGCCCTCCCCGCACACAGCAGGCTGCAGGGGGCCGTGGGTGCCTCTGGAGCCCGATTGGACGGGTCCACAGCCCAGCTCTGCCACTTCCTAGCTGTGTGACCTTGGGCAAGTGGCTGCCCCTCTCCCTGTTTTCCTCCTCTGTGAACTGTGGACACTGACAGTACCCACCTCCACGGAGCTATTGCGAGGATTACATGAGATAATATTTGCAAAGTGCTTCGAACAGGGTCTGGCACATGGCAACGGCAATATAAGTGTTTGTTAAGCAAAATACAGAGGTATTTGGGTCCTGGGACTGTCCCCCTTAACCTGACTTACTGCCTAGAGGAGTGTGTACCTGTCGGGGCAGGAGGGCGGGATGCAGGGGAGGAAGGACCGTTACACAGACAAGGCTTTGGACTCAATTCCTGGCATCGCCACTTCCTTGCTGTGTGACCTTGAGCAAGCGGATTCACCTCTCTGAGGCTCGGTTTTCTCATCTGTAAAAGGGTAACGATTCCAACCCCCAGGACCGTACACTGCATGTACAGTATGTGCACAATTCGGTCAACCGGAATGAAACTGGAGTATAAAACAACCCCACCAGCGGGCCCCAAACCCTCCATCCAGTTCCCTCTGCCCCTCCCTTCGCACATGGCAAAACCCACATCCCCACAGGCCCAGATGTGTCTGATCCCCTGCTCCCACCCTGCTGGTAACTGGGTGGGGACTCAGGGAGGCGGCTGGTGGGGCAGAAGGAAGCGCTGCCATGGTTAACAAGGGGCCAGAGGCCCATTTAGTCACGCAGTCAGCCAGAGCCGGTGCCTGGTGCCCCTGAGGAGGCCAGGGCCGCCCCCTCCTGACCACAGGCCTCAGGGCCAGTCTTGAGGTCGCCTGAGCTCGCTTGGACACATACAAGAGAGGCTGCTCCCCTAAGACAGCTGACTCTTCGGTGAGTTTCTTTCCATCTCTGGGCCTTTGTGCCGGCTGTCCCCTCTGCCTGGAACGCTGTCTCCCCAAAGGCTCTCAACATGCAGCACCCAGTGGAACCTCACTCCCTTATCTAAGCAGAGGCCCTGCATTGCTGTCCCTCTCTGCCTCCTGTTTGTTCCCCACACATGGCACCTGCTGCCACATGGAATCACACGTGTGTGTGCACATTCGCTTTTTATTGAGTCTCTGCCTTAGAATGCAAGCCTCAGGGCTCATTCATTTTATCTCCTCTAACCTGAAGACTAGCACATAGTAGGCCCTCTATGAAGGCTTGCTAAGTGGATGGATGGAGTCATGATCCCCCATTCATCCATTCATCATGGATTGAATCTCAAAGAACCCCCAGAGACTCTCTGTCTCACCCAGAGCAAAAGCCCAAGTCCTTTTGGGCAAGCGCCTGTGGGACTTTGCTTCCCCTCCCGACTGTCCCCTCACTCACTCCAGGCAGCCTTTGCACCTGCTCTTCCCTCGGCCTGGACTGGCCTTGTGCTAATGCCCACAGGGCTCACTGCCTCACGCCCTTCGGTATCCGTCCAAACATCCTCAGAGAAGCCCTCCTTGGCCACTACATTCCCTGTCCTCCCCACAACATTTAAAATTCATTATTGCCATTCAGTTTCTGTCCCTCCCACTGGATGAAGCTTCATGAGGCCAGGGATTATTGCCTATTCGCTGTTTGTCCCCAGCACCTAGAACAGTGTCTGGAACATAGTAGGGGGCTTGAGAAATAGTCGTGAAACAAATATAAGCTCAGCAGGCTCTACCTACATAGCTCATGTAACTTTCACATTGACCTTGGGAAACAGATACTATTATAACCTCATTTTACAGATGGGAAACTGAGGCTCAGAGAGGGTAAATAGATATGAACCCCATTCTGTCTGACCTGGAACCCAATCTCTCTGTCCTCAGCCTGTCTCCCTAGAGCCATCTAAGGTCTGTGCCCTCTTGTCCCCACAGTTCTTACAGCCTCTCAAGCAGACATGGCCCAGCCTCCTCAGGTTCCCTGCCTCCAGTCTCTCCCTTGCTCACTGACCTCCCTGCTGCAGGGATCCTTCTAAATCACAGATCAGACCCTGTCTCTCTTTTGCTTAGGACTCTTCCGTGGCTCCCTATTGTACCGAGTCAGCTGCCATTCAAGGCTTCTGCTAATTTCTCCAGACCTACTTCCTGCTTCATCTTGTGCAAAAGCCCTACTAGATACTCCAAGACCAGCTTGTTCTCAGCTCCGAGTCTTTGGACAGCACTGCCCCTGCCTGGAACCCCCCTGGCTCTCTATCTGGAAGAGTCCTGTGCCTTGTTTGCCCACAGCGTGGCTGTCACTCCCACTGGGGAGAAGAAAAGACGGGTTAGTGTCTCCTTCATGTCCTTGTGGTTTTGTGAGTTTCCTTCCAGCTTCGCCCTGATCTCCACCCTCCTAAGGGGGTTGCAGAGGCTGGAGCTCCTGAGGGCAGGGACTACCCTAATTCACCTCCAGGCTCTCCCTCCAGGCTGTCCCTTGGGGCCAGGCCCCAGCTGGCTCGACAAACGGTTGTGATGTCACGGGTTGTGTCGGAAGCCAGGCCGCTGGCCTTGCACCTGACTCCACAATACGCTGGCTGGGAGCCCATGGACTTGTCTATACACGTCCTGTGCCTCAGTTTCCTCATCTGCCAAATGCTGACAATGAAAATACTCACTCGTAGGGTGGGAATGAAATGAATTAATGCATGGGAATCACTCGGCACCGTGCCTGGTGCTCAGTAAATATTACCCACTATCGTGAAGGAAGAAAGGAAGGAACAGGTGTACAGGCAGTTACACAGGTAGGAGCTCAGTCCAGGTGGGCACATCCTTGGGACCACCCTGGCTGCTTCACACCCTCAGGGCAGCCCCGTCACTGGCTGAATGTTTTCCCACCACTGCCCTGTTGGGTCCAAGGTGGCCGGTGGAATTCAAGGCCACTGGACCCAGACAGGAAAAGGCAGCGTCACCAGCCCTGATGTAATCCAAACCAGATGCAGCCTTGGTGGCTTCCAGACCCCTGGGGGTGGTCACTGTGGGCCTGGCTAAGGCCCAGAGGCAGGAAATGGTCTTGGAGGAAAGCTCTCTGGGTTGGGACCAACTTGGAGGAGCGGTCCCACTGAGGGCGTTAACCCTTCTCAGCCACACAGGGCCCAGGACCTGTGCAGGGGACGCTCACGGCCCTGGCGCAACGGAGGCACAGAGCAGCTTGCGGGGGAAGACCGCAGTGTCGGCATTGTGATGGACTCAGAGCAGGAGGGGCCCACACCGGGGACTGTGGGGGGCAGGACAAGCTATGCCAGGGGCAGGGAAGCTCTCAGCCTGGCACCCTGAGAACTGCCTTGGCCCTGACCCTGGTTCCAGCTTGGCAGTCCCAAACCGGCGGTGGACTCACTGCCCCCGTCGGCGCAGCTCTTAGGGGAAAGTCTTTTTTCCTGCAACTGCCAGAGATGGGAGCTCTCCTGAAAGCAGCGGGGCTGGGCGCAGGCCTGCAGAGAGGTGACCCCAGCTTTGCCCCGAGTGTGCCCTGGGGCCCTCAGTGGGAACAAGAACTAAGTCCCCAGTCCCCATCCATGTTGTCAAGTCTGTATTCTCTGCCTCCAGGGACCAGGGCAGAAACAAAGGAAGCAACTGGTGAATCAAAAAGAGCTTTCTAGGAGGTGCTCCTGGGGAGGATGGGGCTGAGGGCAGCGATCAGCCCTGTTCCATGGCTCTAGGTGGGCTTCTTGCTCAGGACATGTTAATTTGCTGTGTGGCCTTGGGCAAGTCACTTTCCCTCTCTGAACCTATTTCTCCCCTTGTAAAATATGGTGCATGAGCATCCCATCCCATCTCTCGACTGTCACACGGCCTTAGGAGTAGCAGAGACAAGCTGAGGCTGTTATTTTCATATGCAGAGGAGAAAACTGAGGCTTGTGCTGGGAGTCAGGAGTCCTGGATTCTAGTCCCAGCTGTTACTGTCTCTGATGAGGGGCCTTCCCTGTTTTGGCCTCAGTTTCCCCAGCTGGAAACCGATGAAACCTGGTTTCATCGAGGCCCTGGATGTCTGCTGTGGCTGGACCTCATTTCCTCCCCTCCCCCCACTGTGGTGACTCATCCCTCATCATCACGCTGTGTGGCCGAGGCTCAGCCTGGGTGGGGGCCAGTGAGGCTGAGAACCACTCAGAGGAAACCACAGGCCTGGCCCAGCTGGCAGGTGGCGGGCGGGCGGGCGGGCAGGCAGGCAGGATCTACCGCTCTGGGGCCCTGCCCACCAACACACCTCCCACCAAGAGCTCAAGCCGGGCTCCCCAGGCCCCCGAGCCCTCGACTGCAAGGATCAGGCTCAGGCCCCGGAGTCCCCACCCCATGTGGTACCTGCAGCAACAGGCCTCTGCACCACCTGCTGGAACAGGGCAGGGCTAGGCGCGAGGCCCCTGGCCGCCCGCTCTAGGCGGATGTCCACGCAGGCAGGAGAGGGAGGGGATGAACCGTCAAGGTTTCTGTGTGAGGCCAAGTCCAAGGTTTCTCAGGAGGCGGGTGGTGGAGCGGTTAAGGGCAGCGGCTCCGGGCCCAAATCCTGGCTCTGCCACTGACTAGCTGCGTGGCCCTGAGCAAGTGGCCGAACCCCCCTGAGGCTTGGCTTCCCCCTCGGAGAAATGGGCACAACACTTGCCTCTCAGGGTCACTGTGACCAGTCGCTGTGGTCATGGACATGGTCGTGGGCCCAGGCTCCGCAGCCGGCAGGGCCTCAGTGCGTGTTACTGCTGTCACTGCTCTTCCGCTGGAACCTCCGCACTCCCAGCAGGCCAGCCTCACTTCCGACTCGGTTGTCCTCACAGCAAGAAAGGCTCACCCTATTCGCGTTCAGCTCTCTTGCCCTCTGGGCCACCCCTCCAGCAGATGGACCCCCTGCCTCGCATTGCTGGCCTGGGGTGACACAGGCTGTGGCCGGTGCGAAAGAGCAGGGAAGAGCCCTCTCTCCCCCGAGGCCTGCTGCTGGGGGCGGTGGCGCCCCTCACTGTGGACCCAGCAAAGGCGTCGCAGGCCTGCCCCACCTGGCCTCCACCCAGGGATCCTCCTTCCCGCTTACACCTTGAGCAGTGTGAGCTCAGGGGTGCAGCCTTGCTCTGGGAGACGAGGAGTTCGCTTCCAGCCCCAGCCCCCGACTTGTGAGTAGCGTTCATCTTCCTCCCCCTCTCTCAGCCTGTTTTCCTCTGCGTCGGAGAAGGATGAGTACACGAGTGCTCCCTGAGCACTTCCCTGTGCCAAGCACAGCCCTGAGTCCTCCACTTCGATCTGACTGATGCCACCATCGCCGCACTCCATGAGGCAGGTCGTGTCACCGCCCACTGCCTCTGGCTCAGTTTCCCCTGCTGTGAATAGGAATCATAACATCTCCCTCATCACCTCGCTGCGAGGAGTAACTGAGTTAACGTGTGCACAAGCAAGCACTTTAAATAAAGCCAGGCACACGTTAATCACCCACTGAGTGCCGGCCATTGTTGTGCCTTCCTTTCACAGGTGGGGATACTGAGGCACAAAGCGGGGAAGCCACTGGCCATGCACTGGGCGGTCTGGCTCCTGACCCTGCGTGGGGCAACCACCACACTGCGAGCGGACAGCTTCACGAAAGTGTCTGGCACACGGTAGGTGCTCGGTGAATTGTCGTCATCTGTGACCTCCAGAGACAAGTGTGCACACACAGAAGGCAGGAGGCCACATCCAACCTGTACATTTATTTACAAGGCACAAGCGGAGAGCAGGCTGGGGGCTGCCCAATGGCCTTCCCACTCCTCCTGGGCCTGCTGACCCCATACTCTAGGCCTTGGGAGCCCCCGGGGATTGGGAGCCCCGAATGGCTGGGTTGGGCCGGCTTGGCCCTGAGGCAAGCTCGGGGGTGGTCTCTTGCGTCCCCAGGCTTCTCCCCTGCCCCTCCGCCAGGCCTGGGCTGGGCGCCCTCTCTCTCACACAGAGTTCCTGTGCGTTGGTGGTCGCAGAGGTGGGTGGGGCCCGGCCCAGGCCAGATGGTGTGGGCTAGGCCTTATCTGTTGCGGTGGGGAGGCGGCAGGGGCACGGGGTCCTCTTTCACAAAGCCTGCTCTGTCTCCCCTGGCAGCTGGGCCTCAGGAATCGGTGTTCCTGCCTCCCTGCCCCGCCAGGAGGCTCCTGTCCACAACCACAGAAACCCTGCATGCGGAGACCCCCGGCCGTCCCACCTCAGCTAGGAGCAAGCCCAGGCCGGGGTGCCCCAGGCGGGGCAGAGCAGGGGCACCAAGGCAGCAGTTCAAAGAGGGGAGCTGGGGAGAGGGAGCCGGGAGCGGCTGCAACGCGCCGTGGCGCCTGGGGTGTGGCTGACAGGCTACAGCCCTGTCTGGGGAGGCACTAGCAGGATGGGTCCAGGCCATACTCCGGGTGGCTCACGTCGGGGAAGCGGTCACTGCGTGGGGGCATGGGGAGCCCCGAGCCTCCCAGCCTGGCGCAGCCTTGTCCTGGCCAGCCTGCCCTAGGGATCTGGCTGCCTTCTCTGGCCTTCTTGGCTGTGTGGCCTCAGCCCCAGCCACAGTGCGACTGCGTCCAGGCCTCAGCTGCTCTGGGGCTCAGACCCCCAGAGCCATCAGTGCCCCCGAGCTGCTGATCTTCTTGAAGCGGTTGGCAGCGCTGACAGCAATGAAGTTTTTCTGGAGGAAGAGGGAGAGGGAGTCCCGGTCAACACCAGGGCATGGGAGAAGCTGTGGGATGGCTGAGGGTCCTCGTCCAGGTCCCCTCCATTCCAGGAGGGCCAGAGGCCAGGGAGGGTGCAGTGCCCAGGACATCCACAGGAGGTGCCATGACACTGCCTCCTCTAGGACTCCTGCCTTCCTGCAACAGACCTGAACTGAGCGCCTCTGCTCAACACACTCCGATGGCTTCAGTGCTTCTCCAAGGAAAAGATAAACCTTCACCACGGCCCCTGAGTGCTCAACATCCCGTCCCCCTGTTCCACTCTGACCTCACTGCTACCCCCTTGCCCACTTCTCTCCAGCCACATTGGCCTCCTACTCGTTCTTCAAACTTGCCAGCGGTGCTTCTGCCCCAAGGCCTTTGCACCGGCTCTCCCCTCTGCCTGGAATTCTCTTCCCCCAGTACTGGCACAGCTCACCCCCACCTCTTCGGGCCTTTGTTCATATGACCCCCTATTTCAAAGTGCAACCTCTACCCTGGCTGATGGCCTTTCGGTTTTTCGAGAGCCCTGCCCTAACCCCGCCTAATAATGCCACATCTCGCACCAAGAGTAAGTCCACAAAGACTGAGGTCCTTGGCCCTTTAGTCCATTGCTCTATCCTGGTGCCTAGAAGTGGTAGATGCTCAATAAATATTTGGAAAATGAAGGAAGGGAGCCTGGGATGGGGTCAGAGACTTTCTCCTGAGCCCGAGCCCCAGGTGGCCACCCCTCCCCAAGGTGGAGGGCTGGATGCAGGTCTCCAATCCAGGGCAGGGGCCAGCTTGGGGCAAAGACAGAAACGCCAACCCTGTGTTCCAGACAGGGCCAGGCCTGGTCAACAGAACCTGCCAGGGCAGGGCTGGTGGGGCCCAGAACCTGGCACCAGGACCTCCTCCTGCCCCACAATCCCTCTCTCGTCCCCGCCGGGATCCAGTGGTACCTTCCAGCGCCTCTTCATGAGGTATTTCTTAAGCAGGATCTGGGACTTGAGGCGTCGGTTGCAGCGCTTGGCTTTCTCCGCCAGGTTGTTGAGCCAGGGGTGGTCGAGACACTGAGCAGCGCTCATCCGGGCCCTGGGACGGGAGCGGCGTGGTGAGCTGGGTGCACGCCCACGGCACCGGAGCCCGGCAGCCCGCCGCTCAGCTCCCACCCTGCAGGCTTGCACGCTGGGGCTCTTGTCCTGGGGTGAGCCTCACCTCTGGTCCTTCACGATGAGGTTGGAGACAAAATCTTTGGCCTCATCTGACACGGCCTCAAAAGTCTCCTCGTCAAAGTACCAGTTGCCAGAGAGAACGTTGTTGAGGGTCTCTGTGTCATCATCTCCCAGGAAGGGGGAGAGGCCGCTCAGCCTGGAGGCAGGGGTAGCAGGGCAGTGGGTAAGAATGGAAAGGCCAAGACACCTTCATGGGGGAGGGGACAGGAGCAGATCCTAGGAGGCAGCACCTTATGCTGAAAAGACCCCCAGCCTCTCAAGTGGGACAGACCTGGGTTTGAATCTGGCTGGGTGACTGTGGGCAAGTCACTTCCCTTCTCTGAGCCTCACTCTTCACATCTGTAAAATGGGCATAATCATCCCAGCCTTCCAGAGTTACAGTGAAGATAAGGAATGACAAGTGCAAAACAGGTGGCGAGTGCACAAAAATGTCCACTATCCTCTCTGCCCCCTCCCCAGGTCATCTGAGATCCATTGCCCAGAGCCCTAGGCTGGGATGCTATGCTTTCAGGGGCCTTGGCTTTTCCACCTATAAAATGGACACAAACTTCTCCTTTCCTGTTGTCCCTAGCTCTTCCGCCCCCAGCGAGCCCCTGACTGAGGGATCAGGAGGTGGGACCACCTCACCAGGACCCCACGGCCAACACTGGCCTGGCTGCCCACCTGTGTGCCCCACCCACCCCGCACACCACCTTCCCTCGGCTCACAGCATGTAGGTGATAACCCCCATGCTCCACATGTCCGTCTTGTCGGAGATCTGGTCATAATTCACCACCTCAGGAGACAGGAACTCCGGGGTCCCGAAGTTCACCTTCAGCTTCTCATTGGGGTTGTACCTGGGGTGAAACCAAGCACTCAGAGCACTGCTTCTGAGCTGCTCCCGGGCACCCGCTACTGGTCCCTGCCCGCCGCCAGCCGCAGAGGTGGGCCCCACCCTCCCCGCCCACCCAGGTGATACCTCCGTGCCAGGCCGAAGTCAATGATCTTCACCAAATGACCCGTGGTGTTGACGCACAGGATGTTCTCTGGCTGAGGACAAAGGGGGCGGCCTGCGTTGGCTTCTTTTTTTTTTGAGACAGAGTCTGGCTCTGTTGCCTGGGCTAGAGTGCCGTGGCGTCAGCCTAGCTCACAGCAACCTCAGACTCCTGGGCTCAAGTGATCCTTCTGCCTCAGCCTTCCGAGTAGCTGGGGCTACAGGCATGTGCCACCATGCCTGAGTAATTTTTTCTATATATATATTTTTAGTTGTCAAGATAATTTCTTTCTATTTTTAGTAGAGACAGGGTCTCACTCTTGCTCAGGCTGGTCTCGAACTCCTGACCTCAAGCAGTCCTCCTGCCTTGACCTCCCAGAGAGCTAGGATTACAGGCGTGAGCCACCGCGCCCGGCCTTTGGTTGGCTTCCAACCCGCTCACACTCTCTCCCGCACCAGGTCCACCCGCGTCTGGGCTCCCTGAGGCAGACGGCCACACTGCCAGGGTGGGCAGCCTCCAGAGACCTTCCAGACCTGCTGCCCTGGGTGCAGAGAAGGATTCTGAGGCCCCAGGAGGGGCTTGTACGAGGCCTGGAAGCACAAGACCTGTTGGTGGGTTCAGGTGGGATTTCCCTCCATTTAAGGCCTGGAAAGAACAACATTCTAGCAATTCTGAGCATGGGAGACGGAAGCCTGTGGAGGAGGAGTGGCGTGCTTTAGGCAGGAAGGCCAGCGCAGTGTCACCACCAGATACGTGGAGCTCGGAAGAGCAGAAAGGAAAACATCAGCTCAGGGCTCCCAGAGGAAGCCCCTCGGGGACAAAGGGCTTCACGCTGCTCCAGGGCTGCTGGAAGATGAGCTACTGTCACCTCCCCAGGTAGCAATGCCAACAAGCCACAAAACCTCAGGCCCGGTGTCACTTTCCACGATGTAGCTCATCACTCCTCCAACAGCTCTGTGAGGCAGACACTGTCACGCCGAGAGACTGTGACCATCCACTGCCTTCTTACAGTTGAGAAAATTGAGGCTCAGACACAGAAGTGACTTGGCCACAGCTGCCCAGCAATACAGCCAGGATCTGATCCCAGGACTGACGCCAGCACTAGCCTCCTAATGTCCTTCGGCAGCCACTGGCCAACAAGGACCCACGGTGCTCCCTACAGGGTGGGGGCTGGAGCAGACACAATGCGACTGGGCTTTCTCTTCCCAGGCAGGGACCTTCTCCTGGCCTTCTTGGTCCCCACCCTCAGTGACTAACAAAGGCATCCAGTAGGTGACCGGCCAAGGCTCAGAGGAAACCTGTGCCCCGAACAGAGAACATGGGAATGAAGTTACTGCAAACCGAACTCTGGGCTCCACTTTCTCTTCCTACAACACAAGGACACAGGACTAATCTGAGGTTGCAGGGTATAAACATTTTGAAGTTAACAGTGGTTCACAGGCAGGAGATCTGTCACAAAAACCTGGTTTCCAGCACCTCCTGAAAAACTGGAAGCCCTGGCCACATGGGCCACACGCCTTGCAGTGAGTTGCCACTGACCCCCTGACATAGGACAAAAGTCCTCCGGCTCCCCTGTGGTCTCCAACACCCTAGCCCGGCCTGGCCCGGCCCAGCCAAGACATTTTTGTTATTTCTCTGGGCTTGGTGGGCATTTGATTCAAGGCCCCTGATGAGATGTTTTCCAAAGGCCCTTTTAGAACAGCTAAATTCACTCAGAGCGGAGTGAATTTATGATTTTAGTAGCTCGGCCTGGCGTGCCACCAAAACAAGGGAAGAAAGGTAAGGTCCCAGTGTGCAAGCATCTGGGGAAATGAGGCAGATTCAGGTCTCTTTTTGGAGATTCTCAGTCTGCACATGAGAAATCCTCAGCAGCCCTGCAGCCCTGGTGAAAAACTTACTGCTACCTGAAAAGCACATTTTAGGACACACAGGCTTAATGAGCTTCTTCCTTGAGCATTGCATTTTAATTGGGGACCCTGCTCTACCCCAAAGAAATTAGCTTTCATGACAGGCAGGCCTCCAATGTCACTGTGCAGGTACCAGCTGCCCCCAGCTCAGTGAAGGGGCCACCATCTGCCCAGTCACTCAGGAGTCACCCTTGACCCTTTCCTTTCCCTAACCCTGACCCATGCGAACCAGCAGCAAATCAGATTGGCCCTTTTCCCAAATGTAGCCGCCATTTGACCATGTCCCCTCCTCTCCCTCACTGCCACTCTGGCTCAAGCCCCATCACCTTTGCCCTGGCTTGCTCTAGCCTCTAAATCCCCCGCTTCCACGTTGGCCCCACTGAAACCCATCTCCTCAGCCTCCCGGCAGCCTCATCTGCCAGCCCAGCGGGGATGATAGCAGCACACCTCACCCAGTGGGCTGCTGGGAGGACCATGTGCTCACGCGGAACAGCCGCTGACATCCAGTACACCTGGGCAGGGTGCAGGAGGCGGCAGCAGTCACTCCCTGCCATGCTTTGGAGCCCCAGGCCTGGCCTGGCCTGCTTCTTGGGTTCCCCTGTGTACTCATGACTCCCAAGTGCTTTTTCATAACACTTTCAATGGCTTAAAATGACCTACTTAGTCATCATTTAAAGAATGTCTGTTTCCCCCACTAACCCGGAGGCTGCGGGAGACAGGGCCCGTGTCCTGTGTCCTGTTTCCTTCGTAGCCCCCATGCCTAGCACAGGGCCTTCCACAGCAGGTACTCAGTAGGCGTCTAGCAAATGAGTGAACAAAAGTACTAGCCACTTTGCTGATGGGTGCCCACCCACCTCAGGGTTAAGATTTCATCTCCTCCGCTACCTTGCCGCGTAGCCCACAAGCAGGAACACCTGCCATCAGGGTGCTCAACACCTGGCTCTCCTGCTGCCCCTGCCCAGGGCAGATGTCAGGTGCCCAGGCCACCCCTGCCCACTGACGGGAGCTGGTGTGCAATGCATAAAATCCATTTGCTCGTCCTGACCTCCTATCTGCACAGTGCTGAGCAAGGTCAGAAGAGGGACATAAATATTCCTTCATTAAATGGTGCGGTCAGCACCCAGCTCGTGTATATTGCTGTGCTAACACTGCACTTACCCGTAAGCGCCACAAATGCAAGGATTATTAGCTATTTGCTTCACCACCGCCTATGCTGCCTGGCATAAAGAGGCCCCTCAACAAATGTTGGTTGATTTTGGATAAATGAACAAACATTCATAGCACCTACCATGGGCCAACACTGAGATCCGTGCCTTTGCAACACTTACTCCCTTGTCTGTGTGAGACCGTGTGACACTGAGCTTGGGCCTGAGCACTCGCAGCACTGCAAAAGTCCCTTTCCACGAATATTTAGTGCTAGCAAAGAAGTCCCATGAAAACTGGGACCGCATCTTTTCTTTCCTCTCTCTCCATTGTAACTCTGGCTCTGGTACTTGGTAAGTGCTCAACAAACCCTTTCTCGAGCTATGGAAGGAAGGCTGGATGGAGGAAGAAAGGGAGGGCTGGGAGGATGGGGGGCTGGCTGGTAACCACGCTGATCTCAGGGGATCGGACGCTGCTCCCGTCCCCGCCCAGGAGGCCCCAGCCCCGGTACCTTGAGGTCCAGGTGCAGAACCCTCATCTTGTGCATGAAGAGGATCCCGTCGCAGATCTGCCTGACAAACACCATGGTGTCCACCTCGGTCAGGTGGTAGTCCTCATCCACAATCCTCTCGAAGAGCTCGCCGCCCTCGATGCTGTGTGCACAGACCCCTCCACAGGCTTGCTCTGGGCCTGCTGGCACCCCCGCCGGCCCCCACCCCCACTGCCGCCACTCACTACTCCATGAACAGGACGATCTCATGCGCGGTCTCGATGGCCGCGTACAGCTGGATCAGATTGCGGTGGTTCAGCTGGTTCATGACCTCGATCTCGAGCAGCACCATTTCCTGGGGACCAGAAAAGGCACGGGTACCAGCCAAGCACCGTTGCTTGCTGCCCTCCACCCCCCCCACCTGCACCTGCACCCTTGATGGGGCCCGTCTGGCCTTGCCTGGACCACTGCCCAGCTACCTCCTCGCTGGCCTCCCTGCCTCCCACCTCTCCCTCAGCCCACACCTGTTGTCCTCACCACTCCCAGTCACTCCTGCTGGGACACCATCCCTCTGCTGGCTCTCCTCGTCTGCCTCCTGGCTGGCTATTGGCCTACCCGGGGGCGCCCTCCTTCCCCCATCTCTCCCCTCCCTCGCTCGCTCCCTGGCATTCCCATCGAGTCCCATGATTTGACATTCCATCCAAATGCAGTCAATGCCACATACATATCTCAGCCTCTGAGCACTCCTTTGAGCCCCAGACTCCAGTGTATCCAACTGCCTCCTTGCCATCTCCGTTGGATTTCTAACAGCGACAATCTATCATGTCCAGGATCAACCTCTGATACCACACACCCCTTCCCCCCAATTGAGGCGTCCTCAGCTTGTCCAGCAGCAAAAGTACACCGCGCTGTCACCCAAGCATGCAGGACAAAACGTCAGGAGCTTCCTCTCTTGCTCTCACTGGCTCATGCCCCACATCCAAGCTGCCAGTCAACCCTTCAGCATAGCCTACCTTCGGACTAGACCATAAAGCCACTCATTTCTCACCTCCTCCACTGCCTTCCTAGTCTGAGCCGTCATTGTTTGTCACTTTCGGAAAGTGTGCAGGCCAGTTGTCACATTGGTAGGTGGCTATATCAGCTATGTAGGAATATTTACACCATGGAAATTGGCAGAAGCTGCAAATGAGGCCTCTCCCCTATGCCCTACCCAGAGCCACTAACCATCGTGTCACTGCCAGAATTGGCCCCTTGTCCCCTTATCCCATCCCTTCATTCAGGCCTCACCTCACAGGCCACACTCTCAGAGGGGCCTAATCTCAACCCCATCTACGAGGCCCCACCGGCCTGTGCTCACTGTAGTATCCATGCCTTTCCTGGCTAGCACTTCTCCAGACTTCACACCAGGCCGTTTGTCCTGCTTTATGTTTCAGTTGTCTGTCCCTCCACTCTAGCACATCAGCACCACGAGGGCAGGGAGGGACTCGTTTAGTTCACTGACTTTTTTCCCCAGCACATGGCCCAGTGAATGGCAAAGAGAAAGTGCTCAATAATTAATTAATCAATAGCTGACTCCAGTTAATGGACACAGCACATAGGTATTGAGCATCTCTGTTGAACCAGCAGCCCTGTCGTGTGGAAAAGACAGGGAAGGACACAGTCACATAGAAAATACATTCCTTCCAAATGCGCTTAGAGCTGTGACAGGGAACTCAGGGCTGCAGGGCTCTGGGGCCGCTTGTCACGCTCTTGCTGGGCGCCAGGCCTTTGCACGCATGCTGTCTCTGCCTGGAGTGCCCATCACCTCACTCCTCAGCAGCCCCTCCTGTTTCTGGCCCCCAGAGCTTTCCTCTCATTGTCCCCTCTGCCTGAAACTCTGTTCCCTGCTTTCTCCACTGGAATATCTTCTCATTCTTCAAAGCCTGTGTAAGGAGGCAGCTGATCCAAGAAGCTTCCCTGGCCCCTTGGCCCGAGTCAGAAGTGCCCTTGGCCCCCCAGCTATCCTGAGTTGCAGCCCTGATCACACCAGGTTGCCAGGTCGTCATCACCTCCTCACACACGAGACCCCTCAGTCCACGTGGCCCTGGCCTGCACACCATTCCTTCCTTGCATGAACCCTGCTCACGGCCTCCTCTGAACACGGCCCAGGCTAGGCGCTAGAGGCAACGCTCTAGACCAGGCTTATTTACCTTGGCGTCAGCTCCCTGAGGGCGGGGACCACATCCACATCACGCCAGGACCCCCAGTGCCCAGCACAGGGCCTGCCCAGAGCCCACACTCATCAGTGTTTAATTGAACCAGGGGGCATGAATATCCCGCACCTAGAAGGGGAAGTCCCCAGATAAGTTCACTAACTGGGGTGTCTGGTTTCTGGTTAGGGGCATCAGGCCCCTGCAGCAGGGCTGTCTGTCTCTCCATCTGTCTGTCTGTCTGTGTGGCCTCTTCAGTGCAGCAAGGCTCCCACACCAGATCCCCGGCTCAGCAGTGCAGGTGGAGGGAGGTGAGAGGTGCCCACTCCAAGGACCCCCTCCCCCACCTGGGTGGCCAACTCCCCCCCGCACTACCTTGTCTTTGGGGGTCTGTTTCTTGATGACTTTGGCTGCCAGCTTGAGGCCTGTGGCTTTCTCTGTGCAGGTACAGACTGCCCCAAACTTGCCTCTGGAAAGAAAAAAGGCTGGGAGTGAGGGGACTGTACTCTGTTCCTGTCTTGGCTCCAACCCGTGGGTGCCTCTGCATCCTCCTCGGTGAGATGGGAGCACTCACCCCGGCCAGCCCTGATCACCCCCTCTCGCTGTGAGCTCCATTGCCAGGACGATGGCTGAAGGCAGGTTCTCTGAACCACACAAGCCACATACACAGAAAGGGCAGGCACATAGGGAGGATGGCCCTGGGATGCGACCCATGGTGGTCTAGGGCAGGCAGGGGCCTCGGGCCCTGGGAAAGGCACCTCCAGGCTGAGGGAGGAGGGATCGTTGAAGATATGAGACCAAGTCAGGGCTTTTTGCAAAGTAGGAATCACCAGGAGGGGGTCAGTGTGGTGCCTGGAACGGAGACAGGAACATATTGTGCGTTTCCTATGGAAGCACTGAATGGCTCATGGTGTGCCTGTGCGAGTGACAGTGACACTGAGTGCACATCAGCATGCGACATGCATGACCACATAGAGGTGATGGTGTTCACGTGGGCCATGTGCAAGTGGGGTGTGAGTGGGCCTTGCACAGGGAAAACGCCAGGCCACGGGGGTCCCTGCTGGGGTCCTGGCTCTCACCCTCCCAGCGCCTCCTTGGAGTTCAGGCTGAATTCGCTGTTGACGTTCCCGGTCCTCAGCTCCACGATGCGGTGGGGGAAGGGGGCCGGGGGTGGCGGGCAGTCGTCTGGGTGGGCAGAGCAGAGCCCTCAAGGTCAGTCCAGAGCGTGCTGAGGATCCACCTTGGCGCCACCCGCTCCTGCCCGGCCAGGGCCCTGTCCAGGGAAGTTAAGTGCCCCAAGGGATACCTGGGGGACACCTGGCTCCAGGATAGAGATTGTAGGGTGCAGTTTCGAGTTTAGGTTCTGCCACCAACACACAAAATGACCTTGGGAAGCCTCTGCCCCTGTCAGAGGGGACCCAGATTCCCCGCAGAACAACGGAGATGGGAGATTGGATGCTTGGACCCTCCCCCATCATCAGGCACGAGGACTCCATCCTACGCTATCTGCATTTCCATTAAAAACAAACAAGCACACAGCAGCTATGAAGCGGGAGGTCACACAGTGGGGTTGCTGTGTTGGAGTGAAGGGGTGGGCGGTGGGACCTGCCTGCGGTCCACTCGGACGCCGCCAAGAACTGGCCGGGGCCGCCGGGCGGGGCGGGACCAGGGACAGAGACGTTTGGTGGGGAGAGGCCGCCACCTAGTGGCAGGTGTGGGGAAGCGCGGACCCCGAAGGCCGCAGGCTGAGTCATCCGGAATGGAAACCTCTTTATAAATAGCAAGAGGCGGCAGGGAAGCCGGGCTGGTGATTAATCAGACGGCCGGCCGTTGGAGGTGGTTCAGATCCCGTCGCCCCAGGATGTGCTCTGGGGCGGGGCGGGCCGGGGCGGCGAGCTGTGCCGCTGCTGGGGGCGGAGGCAGGGCTCCTGGCTGCCGCCCAGCCGCCAGGTCCTCCCGCCCTGTCTGGGTGGCATAGAGCCGCTCACCAGGCAGATTGGCCGGTCTCCCAGGGCACCTCAGCCTGGAGGAGGGGGGGTTGTCAGGACACTCTGGGCTCTCCTGACCCCATCTCACCCCACCCCCAGCCCTGCCGCACCCCTGCCCATGCCCTTTCCATATTCACCTGCTTGCCAAGCTCACCCATGCTCAGTGCTCTCTGCTGCCTGCAAGCTCACCCATGCAAGTGCCACGGGCTCCTTGTCTAATCATCAATGAACGCCACTTCACAGTCCTGCCCCATCTCACATGCCCAGCTTCCTTGGTCACTGCTCCCACACACCGACACCTGTGCTCCTCTGCTCATGAACCCTCTATGGCTCCCATGACCTCGGCCCCCAAGTATTTTAACTAATAATATCTGGTGTGGAGCCCTTCTACACATTGACTCCAAATTCCACCATCCAGTGAGTTCATGGTGTTCCAATAATCTGACTGATTTTTTTTTAACCCCAATTATAGCCAAAGTAGAAGAAAGTCAAAAGTGGGCTCTGGGGTCTGGCTGTCCTGAAAGATTCAAATCCTGTCTTCACTCCATATTTTTGGGCACTTCATTTTTCCTTTTCTGAGCCTTCCTTTCCCCATCTATGAAAAGGGAATACTAAACAAAAAATATAAATACATTTAAAAAAATAAGATAGAAAAAAGCCAGCTACAGTGGCAAGTGCCTGTAGTCCCAGCTTCTCTGGAGGCTGAGGCAGGAGGATCACTTGAGCCCAGGAGTTCAAGGACAGCCTGGGCAACATAGCAAGACCTCATCTTTAAAAAATTACAAATTAATACAAAGAAATTTAAAAGGGAGTACTTTCTGGAAGTGTGCAACTTAGGTGAATGGGGCTGGGCGGGGCATGGCTCAGGGCAGTTCAACCCTCTGAATTGATAGACTTAGGACTGAAAGCCCCCTCCCCTCCTCCTGACCCCAGGGAAGCACCGGCCCCCACCTGCCCCTGGCCTACCCAAAATCTGGAAGCAGTCTTCCTCCCTGGCTGTCAGACAGAGGGCCTGCCCCACCTTCGGTCTCTCTGAGGGAGCAGCCTGGAACTCGATCCCCCTGGAGGTGTCCCCTTGCACCTTAGCCTGGCCAGCCTGGCCCGGGGCTTTCTCTCCTGCTTCCTTCTGGCTCCCTGCCTGGGCGTTCTTTCCTCCTCCTGTCTTGGCTGGGCTGGGATCCGTGGGGCTGGGGGTCACGGGCACCCCTTCAAAGGTGAGCTCCAATGTCTCGCTTAGGGGCTTCTTGGCCAGCAGCTTCTCAGAGCTAAAAGGTGAGAACACAGAGGTGAAGCCCTCAGCAGCCACAGCGCTGAGCCTTGAGTGACTCTCGGTGCCCCAGAGCTTCACCTGCAATCCGGGGCGAATACAACCCCACCCCAAACACACAGGACAATACATCCGAATTCACTTTATACAAAACCAAGGGGTCTTAGTGGCTGCGGTCATTATCTTGACTATCAACACACTAATAGTCCATTAATAACTATTAATAGAATTGTTGATACAATTAATCATCATGTGGATTCAACTAGGGAGTTATGTAGCTCTTGATTCACAAAAACTGTGGGGATGTAATTGATACTAATACATAATTATCAAATGGATACGGGAAGTGTTACTATTGCAGCTTACAATATATCATGAATGACCCCATTAGCATTCAGGTAAATATAACTGATTGCATCGTAAGAGTGGTGCTGTATCATGGTTGTGAAAGTATTAGTAATTATCCACCAATCTGGTTATTAGTCATCTTTTCATATTATACCAATAATTATATTAAGAAGAAGGGTTATCTTTTCTGACATTTCAGCCCTGCCCTTGGCTAGACCCCAGCCCATGGAGTGAGGGGAACTCTGGACCCCCGGCGCCAGCTTGGGCAGTCTTTGAGGGTCTCTTCTACCAACATTCCGGTCCTCGATGAACGCAAAGCGCTGGTTTCTGCAGGAGAGCCGATGCCAGGGACAGAGGGAACTGAACTACCCGCCCCGGCACCAAATGTGATGATGCCTAAGACAGAGAACTAAGTGCAACCCTTGAGGATAGAGCCCAGGGCCCCCCAACTCCCAGGCAGGGGGCATTCACCTGGAGATGATGGCGGGGCAGCTGGGGCTGTGCAGAAAGGCGGGTGAGCCCCTCCTGGCCGCGGCCTGGCCCGCTGCTGCCTTCTTGCCCACCTTGGGCTCTCCAGGGTCCTGGCTGCCGGAGGCTCCCTGCTCAGCATTGGGCTTCTTGACACTGGCCTCGGCTGTCGCGGTCTGCTGGGGCAGGGCCGCCGGCTGCCCAGCACTGCCCTCCGCGGGCCCCCCACCCCTGTCACCCTCTCCCTGGGGGCCCTGGCTGCTAGTTGAGGGTTGAGCCAGGATACCATCCCCTTTCTCTGGGGCAGGGGCTTTGGCATCTTTCTTCAGGGTGGATGGATCAGGATCTTTCTTTGGGTCTGGGGGGCCAGGGTCTTTTTCTGCAGCTGAGGGTCCTTTGTCTGCGGCATCTTTAGGTGTCTTGTCTGCAAAGGAGGTGAGTCACCCGTCAGGATCCAGCCGTCCCCCACTTCCTCTCCAGCCAGCTCTGGGCCTAGGTCCCCACCCAGGCACCAGCTTGCAAATGCTTGTCCCACTGAGCCTCTGGGGCCACTTGATGGGCCCTAGCAGTGGGCTACCAGGACCTTGGAGGCCCTCTGTGGGGGGCTTCTGGCCCTTTGGGTGGGCTTGACAGCCCCCGCTGTCCCCTGCCCAGAGAGTGTAGGTGCATCCCCAGCAGCCACCCATGGAGGCTTCATGTCTTCCCAGCCTCTCCAGGGAAGCCTTCATACAGGCCCGGGACCCAGCCCAACCCAGCCAGAGATTCTTCTGATTTCTGGGTCCCCATGCACCATGCAAAGAAGCCTCAGGCACAGAATTCCCACTGAGGAACCTGCCCAACCCTGGATTCAAACACCCCTCCCCAAGCTCCTCCCTCCACCTCCTGCCCCAGCTTGGCACCTGCTGTCGGGCTCTGGCTTCCCAGCTCCGCTGCTCCGTTTTCTGTTGCCATGAGGTAGGGAGGTGTGTACTTCTGCTCGTCTAACTCAAGTCTTTCTAGCTGCAGAAAGAAGAGTGGGGTGTGTCGGGCTGTCAGAGTCCTCCTCTCGTCTGGCTGCGGTGAGAGAGGAGGCCAAGCCCAGCTGGCGGAGGGGAAGGAGGTACCTGGAGCAGAGGGGCAGCCCGGTGGCCGTCAGTCTCACAGCGGCTGCTCAGCAGCAGTCCTGGGGCAGTTGTAAGGGACTGGGCCGGGTGGGCAGAGGTGGAGGCAGGGGCGCGGGCAGTGGAGGCGGGGACGGCGGAGAGGATCTCTTACACCAGGGGCCATGCAGCTCGGACTGCCACCACCTGTCACTCTTGGCCCCCGTTCAGAGGACACGGCATTCTTCCCACGGCCCAACTGGGGGGAGAATGGTGTTGGAATAAGCAGGAAGAGCACAGGGAGGGGGCCCCTGGAGCCCTGGGGGAGCAGCCCTTTTCCCAGGCCTTGCCCAGTATTCGTCAGAGAGGGGGCCTGGACAGAGAGGGGCTCTGAGCCAGGGCTGAAGGACAAAACTGTGCCCAGGCTGGGCCCTGGCTCTGCCACCTGCATGCCACATCTCCTGGGCTGTCCAGAACCTGGGTAGAGCCAGGGGGGCCCAGGGACAGCCACCCGACCCCGTGTCCAGCTCCGTGCACCTGGCATCCAGACCGACTTGGGTTGTCTTTGGGTGAGAAATGGTCTCAGGGGTGCTCGCTCTACGTGTCCATGGGCCTCAAAGCTTTTTCTTTTGAAAATGGCTTTTCCCTGGGCTCCGGGGGAGATGGAGGCTGCCCCGAGTGGCAGGGGAAGATGGACAGTGCCCTGCACCCCTCCCCGAGCTGACCAGTACTCTCCCAGGCCCACCTGGAGGCAGGGGTGTTAGTAGGGGGTAGGATCGCCCACGACAGTGGTGACCCGAGGGGCACTCCTGCCCGATGTGTTCAAGATGAGACGCGATGGGAAGGGCTATGACCCGTCGCCCAGCGTCTGTCTGCGCAGAGCCTTTCTCTGGGGGCCCCAAGAACCAGCCAGAGCCCAGCGCCCAGCAAGAAGCTGCGGAGTTGGCACCTGGGTTCAGGTCCTGATGCAGCAAACCATCCACTCCCTCCACAGCCTCAGTGCCACTCACTGTCAAGTGGGAACACACTTTGAGAGAAAGGAGGGAGAACGCAGCACCTCCCAGCGTTGGGGAAATAGGTAGCTAAAATGGGTAGCAAAAAAGATTGACGAAGCTGTTAATGAACTGATACGAAGCAACTTCCAAAGTAGGGGGAAGAAAAGCAAGGTGCAGAATGGCATGTAGAGTGTGCTATCACTTGTGCAAAAGAGGGGGAAATATAGATCTTTTACTGCATACATGTAAGAATTTCTTTGGCAGGATAAGCAAGAAACTGGGGGCCAGCGTGGGAAGGAGTCATCACTGCACACCCTCTTACTTTTCTATTTGAACCATGAATTGCGTGAACTATTCAAAATGAGTGATATTTTTTAAGTGAGCAAATGTCAAGAGTTCGGGGTACAAGCTGGCAAAAACCAGAGTTGGGGGTCCTTCCCCGATCCTGACCACCTTTGCTCTGCCTCCTCCAGACCTGGCCATCCTCCCCTCCATTCCTCTTTTCAAGGTCCAGTTGACAGCCTGCCTCTTCTAGGAAGCAAAAATGACAGCGAATGCCTGTACAGCGCTGGCCACGTGGTAAGCCTCGACCTACCTGCTCTTATGTAAATCCGCTCACGTGGTCTTCATAAAGGGCCTTGGAGAGGTTAAGGAACTTACCCAAGGGCGCACAGCTCGTAAGGGGCTGAGCTGAGATCTGAACCCAGGTTCTCCTAAGAAAGGGAGCTCCCGGCTGGGCACAGTGGCTCACGCCTGTAATCCTAGCACTTTGGGAGGCCGAGGCGGGTGGATCGCTCAAGGTCAGGAGTTCGAGACCAGCCTGAGCAAGAGTGAGACCCTGTCTCTACTAAAAATAGACAGAAATTAATTGGCAAACTAAAAATATACAGAAAAATTAGCCTGGCATGGTGGCACATGCCTGTAGTCCCAGCTACTGGGGAGGCTGAGGCAGGAGGATCGCTTGAGCCCAGGAGTTTGAGGTTGCTGTGAGCTAGGCTGACACCACGGCACTCTAGCCTGGGCAACAGAGTGAGACTCTGTCTCAAAAAAAGAAAAAAAAAAAAAAGAGTCACTTAAGGCAGAACATCTACCTTGTGGGTTTCCAGGAGCTTTGACTGGTGACCCAGGGAATGGCAAAGTAGCCATCTCAGGTACCTTTTGGTGGCTTCAGTGTTCTGAGTTGCTGTTGCCTGCAAGAGGTTCTGTCCTTGTGGCTGCTAGGATTAATGTTGAACTAAGAAACATTGGATTATTTTGAATGGTCAGAGTGTACTCTCACGGAGATCTAGGAAACAGGGCAAAATATATGGTCCTGGACAGTTTTGTGTTGTGTCAATGACATGAGCTTCCGAAGCAGTCAGACCAGAGTTTGAAATCTGCCTTTGCTGTGGTTTATTAGCCTCATGACCCTAGGTAAATCATTAATCTCTCCAAGCCTTAGGGCCATTATAAGAATGTCTTTAAGGGCCACATAATGGCCCTTAAAAAAAAAAAAAAAAGTATTTGGGCCCAGCGCAGTGGCTCACACCTGTAATCCTAGCACTCTGGGAGGCCGAGGCGGGCAGATCGCTCAAGGTCAGGAGTTCGAAACCAGCCTGAGCAAGAGCGAGACCTCGTCTCTACTATAAATAGAAAGAAATTAATTGGACAACTAAAAATATATATATATAT
>CAUYRT010104577.1:0-24083 GCA_963574885.1 Lepilemur ruficaudatus | reverse complement strand
TGTTTGCAGAGACCACAGTTGTCTGCAAAACCTGATGAAGCTGATCAGTATGCCTGTTGGATGCTTGACTTTTAGCTGGGCTTTTTTCCCTGAGCTAGCAATGGGCATGTCTTATTTAAGCACAGAGTATATGTCCGGGTGATGCCAGAGATCTGAAGGATACAGAAACATAAAGAAAGGCCCTGCCTAGTGGAGGTTTTCCATACAGTTGGGGAGCATAGAGGGACCCTGAGAACAGTCCCTGTGGGTGCACAGGGTGTGGAGGGTGTGAGCTTCTCACACAGTCAGCCCAGCTGGGCTCCTGCAGTGTCTGTTCTCCACACATCTGGAATGGGACGACTCCACTTCATGTGGACCCCTCCTATGCTATACCCCATCCCCCCCACCCCATGCCCTGCATCACACCAAATTATGCAACTACCTCTGACCTTCCCTTCCCTCACTGAAACCGCTTTCTCTCGGGGTCCTGATTCTAGCTAACCGGCAAGCAAAAAAAGGAATTGAAAAACATATTTGCAACAAGTCCTTAGCCACTGGGATGTGCTGCCACGGAGGGGATATTTACATTTTGAAATAAGAACCTTGCAGGCAGCCACAGCCCTCCGACGGTGAGACTGGGGGCTCAGCGGCAGGCAGCAGGAATCGACGGTGCGTGGCCACCCTGGCGGCGCACCCCACCTTTTGGCCGCAGCTGTAGTCTCACTGAATCTTTGTTAATCGAATCTTCTCTTCCCAGTGACTCATATGCCCATTTCAGAGCAAGACGCACCCGGAATGAGAAGTGGTTCCAGTCTAGGCGTAAGCCGCAGAACGATGCAGTAGGTCCAAGCCAGTGCTTCGTACTGAACGGAACGGCCTGATTCTGGCTCAATCTGCCTCTCTACATATACCTGTGTGTTTGTTTTCTTAAACTTCAGTTTGGACTCAGACTCAGTGCATGTAATTCAGGGCTGTTTCGGTTTCAGTCCCCAGCCCAGAGGGTTAGTCCAGTTCTCCCCAGTTTCTGCCTCATGCCTAGGATCGGTTTGCATCTGAGTCTCAGCAAAGCTCCCTCTTCTCCCAGAGCCCTGAAGAGAGCCACAGTGGCTAACTCCTTGGGTGTTCCAGACTGGGAGCAGGAGCAAGGCAGTTTGATCCTCTTGGGAGAAGACAACCACCGCCCACATGACCCCCAAATCTGTCCTTTCAGGTTTCTGAATTCCTAGTCTTTCATCCCCTCTGGGCTTCTCCACCCAGGTGTGCCAAGAGCACCTTACACACATAAGGCCCGAGGTGAGCTCATTTCCTTTGCCCTGCTGCGGTGCTCTCCCTGCCTCACCCCTACCTGGCAATCTGCTCAGTTGTCCAGGTAAGACGAACCCTTTCTCTCTGAGTCCTGATCACCCTCCCTGCGAAAGGACCCCAACTCCTCCTCCTCCGCTGACCGTGACGTGCCCTCCTCTTTCACCCAGGCGAGGCAGCAGTCCCCTTCCTGCTGTTGTCCCCAGCCCCATCTTCAACCGGGGGCCCCAGAATCACCATTCAAACAGTCAACACATATTTATTGAGCACCTGGAACATGTCGATCACCAGGGACACTAGAGAGAGCAAGATAGACACAAGCCACGCTTCAGAGAGCTTTTAGTCAGTAGGGGCTTTCTATTATCACCTGTCTGGAAAGGACGCTTCTCTGCTGTGCTTGGTTTTTAGTATTTTAATACGCACACGACAGATGTCCATTGAGAAAACATTAGAAAATGCACAAAAGTATAACCAAGGAAAAAAGACTCACTCAAACTCCTACCACTCTCTGCTCTCCACCCTCCCCCCACCAAAAAAAAATTGTTAACATTTTGGTGTGTTTCCAGACATTTTTCCTTTTCCTATTTGAATGTTTTAAAACACCACTTCTCACCCCTAATTTATTTATTTATTCAGCAGGTGTTTTTCTTTGCATTTTATTTATTTTTAATTGACAGATAAAATTTACGTATCTATGGTATACAACGCGATGTTTTGAAATACACAAACGTTGTGGAATGGCTGAATCAAGATAATGAACATAGGCATTATCTCATATCCTTATCATGTATTTGTAGTGAGAACACTTCAAATCTACTACAATTTTCAAGTGTGCAATGCATTGCTGCTAACGACGGGTAGCAAACATCTACTATTGGGCGCCACTGCATGCCAGGCCTAGGCTAGATGCTGGGGGTGCAGAGAGCTAACCTGGTGGAAGAGACAGATATCAAGCAAAGAATCACACGAAGTCATATGTGATTGCTGGTGTGATGTTTCTCACAAAGCACAGGGGTGTGAGGAAGCAGGAGTGCGTGCATTGGGGCCATGGGGATGCAGGGAAGTCGGGAGAGGCTTCTCCACGGAGGAGTCAGGCTGGCTAAAATGGAAGGGGTAGCGGGGCCAGCGTCTGGGAGACGGAAGCTGAACTCGTGAAGCAGAGCTGACTGTCCCACTAGCTGCCGTAGGTGCATGCCCAGGGCCCACCGTATTAAAAGGAGCCAGCAAAAATGTTTGAATTTCTTTTAAAATCAGAAGGAAAGGAATGAACTTTTAGGTCAATGAAAAAGCTTTATTATAGAGTGTTCATGTCTTAGTCTTTATAATAAATATTCATAAAATGTAATTTATGGAGGAAGCAACCCGTGAAGGCAAAAGTACCTGGGACCCATGAAAGTCATAACGTGGGCTGTGGGGCTGGAGTTGGGGGGCGGGGGCTTGGAGAGGCTGAGGGCTACAGAGGGGACAGCAGGAGACTCGACTGCAGAGGTGGCAGGGGCTGCACTTGGTATGAGACTTTATCCAGAAAAACAGAGAATTGATAAGCATTTTATTTAATCTGTTTTAAAAAGTTGTTTGTTTTTTTTTTTGAGACAGAGTGTCTCACTCTGGTGCCCCAGCTAGAGTACAATGACAACATGATAGCTCACAGCAACTTCCAACTCCAGGGCTTAGGCGATCCTCCTGCCTCAGCCACCCAAGTCGCCGGGACTATAGGTGCACCACTACTCCTGGCTAATTTTTCTATATTTTGTAGAGACGGGTCTTGCTCTTACTGAGGCTGGTCTCAAAATCTTGAGCTCAAGCGATCCTCCCACCTCGGCCTCCCAGAGTATGTGAGCCACTTCACCCAGCTGGAAAAAAATGTCTTTTAAAAAACCATAATACCAGGCAGGTGCACAGTGGCTCACACCTGTGATCCCAGCACTTCAGGAGGCCGAGGTGGAAGGATCACTTGAGGCCAGGAGTTTGAGACCAGCCTGGGAAAGAACAAGACCCCATCCCTACAAAAAAATAGAAAAATTAGGCCGGTGTGGTGGTGTGCACCTGTAGTCCCAGCTACTCCGGAGGCTGAGGCAGGAGGATCACTTGAGGCCAGGAGTTTGAGACCAGCCTGAGCAATATAGCGAGAACCTGTCTCTACAAAAATTTAAAAAAAAAAATTAGCCAAGCATGGTGGTGAGCGCCTGTAGTCCCAGCTATTCAGGAGGCTGAGGCAGGAGGATCCCTTGAACCCAGGAGGTCAAGGTTACCACGAGCTGTGATCCCACCATTGCACTCCAGCCTGGGTGACAGAGTGAAGATCCTATGTCTAAAAACAATAATAATAAAAACCACAATACTATATCTTAAAAATATTAACATCTGGGAACAAATAGCACTGATGGTTGCACAACACTGCAAATGCACTTAATTGCCACTGAACTGTACACCTACAAATGGTTAAAATGGTAAATTTTTTGTTTATATTATAGTACCATACATTTTTTTTAAAGGCAGAAGATAGACAAGAAAAAAATTCACAAAATTTCCTTAATATCACATATCCATTTGGTGTTCCCATTTCCAATTGTCCCATAAATGTTACAAATTGTTAAGCTGTTTTTGTTTTTTACTTTTGTTTGAATCAAGAGCCAAATAAAGTCCACACATGTAACTGATTGCTCTCTTTTAAGTCTGTTATAATCTATATGTTTGTGCACAATCTTTTCCCCTGTCCTCATTTTTCCTTGTTATTTATTTGTTAAAGAAACCAGGTTGTTTGGCCTGCATCTTGTCAATTACATCCTTGTGCTGTGGTTTACCATATTCCTCCATTCCCTGTATTTCTTGGGAATCGGTAGTTGGATCTAGAGGCTTGATGGGATTCAAGGTTAACTGTTAGGAAGGGTAGGTTCAGTACTTTCTTTTGAAGGTGAATTAAGTCTGCCTTGTCCCTTCTCTGGGGATGTTAGACCACTGATGTCACCAAGTAGGGAGAGGCGAGCAGTTGGAGGCTCAGGTAGACTCAGTGTCTTCCTGTCCATCCAGGAAGGTCTGGCTGACAGCGGAGGGGCAGTGGTGGTCCCTGGGCTCTTTGCTCTCCACCACCTCTGAGCACTGACAGTCCTCCATCCATGGCTGGGAACTCCTCCTGTACAGGAAGCCGCCCTTGACAAACGAGGATGATCTCACTTGAGCTTTCCTTGTGCCTTAGGTTTTTAATTTTGGAATCAGCAGCAAGGCTAGCTCTGTCGTGCCCCAGCAGGTAAAAGCCTGGCTCTGGTGGGGCGCAGGACTGGGTGCTTGAAGAGTAAGGAGCGCAGGGTGGAGCTCCGCCCTGTTGGAGTGCTCCGAGCCCTCTTCAATCAGACCAGCCTGGGTCCCATATACCAGGTAAGGCAAGTTACTTACCCTCCCTGAGCCTCAGTTTTCTCATGTGTAAAATGGGGATAATTACAAGGTCTGTCTTGGAGGGTGACTGTGAGGTTAAATGCAGTAAGGTAAAGCGCTGAGCTCAGCGCCTGGCATAGGAGGAGCACACAGTAACAGTGACTCAGATCACGGCATCACTTATAGCTGGTTCCTTCCTTGCCCAGACAGTAAGGTGGCGAGAGGGAACGTATCCACCCCGATACGTTCACCCTCAGTGAGGTCCTTGAGCCGGACCTCAGTCAGTGGTTTCTTCTGGACAGGGCCAGCTTGGGTCCCCGACACAAGGGTAAGATCAGCGTGGTTGGTTTGAGGAGGGAAGTGCTCACGATATTAAACAAATAGTAATTGATATGTTACGAGCCCCTTAATAACACACGGGGCTGCAGGCACACGGAGGCCAGTGCCTTGTGAGCTGAAATGGAACGCACGTCTCAGGACTCCAAGGCCAAAGTCCGGCGGGTGCTTAAGTTCTGTTGCCTGCCCAGCTCCTTCGTGGACATTGGCTCAGGAGGCAGAAATTCCAGGAATCCCGATTCCTCCTTCCCCTTGGCATCCTCCTCATCCTCCTCCCTTCCCCACCCCCGCTCCTAACCAATGCTCAGGCCCCTGTCCCAGAGACAAGTGGCCAATTGTCCCTGGGATCTTCATGTTCCTCAGGAGCAGCCAGACTGGGGCCAGATGGGGCTGCTGTGAGTTTTAAACAGTGGGTGTGAAGGAGGCCTGCCGGGCTGCTGGTGTGGCTAGGGGGCGAGGGCTGGGGAAGGGCAGGCTGGGAGCAGGCTCAGTGTGGGAGCAAAACGTTCAGGCAACGGAGATGAGAGGCAGATTACCCCTGGTGCCACACTCCAGAACGCAGCAGGTTCTGCTACAGCAGTGCAAAGTAGCAGAGCTCTGGAGACAGTGACAAGGCCCCAAATCGTAAAGCCGCAACCTCCCTAACACTTCCTGAGTTGTCCCTGCTTCCCGCTGCGGCCACCGCTCCTGCCTTCCTTTTGTTTCCCATCATTGCCCCCCTGGACTATTGCCACCACCCCCTAAAGGACACAGCTGCCTCGGTGAATTCTCAGAAATGCTACAAGGATCAGGACACTTGCCCGCTTAAATTAAACCCTTCCGGGCAGAATGCTTAAACTTCTTTTTGTTGCATGCGGCCCTCTGGCATTCTGGTGAAGCCCAGGGACTTCTTCCCAGTGTGATGTTTTTAAATGCATAAAATAAAATACACCATATTATCAAGGCAACCAATTATGTTAAAACACAATGATTAAAATAGTTCTTAAAAATAAAATTTAGAATATATGTGCTTTTTAACAAACACTTCATATTGCAAGTTATAGCAGTTGGTCTTATAACTGACATAATTTTTCAACAATATTTTGAGATATCTGCCACCATTTTCATGTGATAGGAAAAGAACCCTGATAACTGTTAGTGACAGAGTCTCAGGTGCTGCTAATGGTACTGTGGGTTATTGCCTACATTTGTTATTAAAGGTGATGCTAAATTCCAGATAGAGGCCAGTGCAAATAAAGATGTGACATGTTTTGCATCCAAATTCACTGAGCTCCTGAATTCTCTCCACAGACCTCTTGGTGACTGCAGGTTAGAAGCCCTCACATGGCAGCCAAGACCCACTCTGCCCCCCACTGTGTGCCTCTTGCACATAATCCTGGGCTGCTCCCTCCCCCTAGGCTGGCCTTGTTGAGTCTCTTGCAGCGGGAAACTCACCTCCTTGCTTTTTGCTTTCATGACTTGTTTCACACTGCTGTCCGCAGCCAGTCCATCTAGGGAACTCTTTGCCTAGCTTCCAAGATAAATATCAAGGTCGGGCCCTCTTTGAAATCATTCTTTTTTTCCCCCTTTTTTTGAGACAGGGTCTTGCTCTATCTCCCTGGCTAGAGTGCAGTGTTGTCATCATAGTTCACAGCAACCTCATACACCTGGGCTCAAGCAATTGTCCTCCCTCAGCCTCCCGAGTAGCTGGGATTACAGGCATGCGCCACCATGCCCAGCTAATTTTTCTGTTTTTTATAGACACTGGTCTGGCTCTTGCTTAGGCTGGTCTCAATCTCCTGACCTCAAGCAATCCTCCCACCTCGGCCTCCCAGCGTGCTAGGTAGGATTCCAGGTGTGAGCCACCTGATGCGCCTGACCTGAAGTCATTCTTTTTTGTTTGCTTGCTTGTTTTGTTTGCTTTTTTCAAACTCCTGACCTTGAGCGATCCTCCCAGAGTGCTAGGATTACAGGCATGAGCCACCACGCCTGGCCTTTGTTTGCTTTTTTGAGACAGGGTCTCACTCTGTTGCCCAGGCTAGAGTGCCCTGGCATTATCCTAGCTCACAGTAACCTCACACTCCTGGGCTCAAGCAATCCTTCTGCCTCAGCCCCTCCTGAGTAGCTGGGACTACAGGCATGCATCACCATGCCCGGCTAATTTTTTCTATATATTTTCAGTTGTCCAATTAATTTCTTTGTATTTTTAGTAGAGATGAGGTCTTGCTCTTGCTCAGGCTGGTTTCAAACTCCTGACCTTGAGCGATCCTCCCGCCTCTGCCTCCCTGAGTGCTGGGATTACAGGTGTAAGCCACCGTGCCCAGCCCTGAAGTCATTCTTGACCTTACTCCCACCACGCACACCCACCACCATCTTTGTGCTCCCTGGCCCCCAATCCTGGATAGACTTTTACTTCTGATCATTCAAAAGCCTTTTGGGACAAGGACAGTGCCATATTATACTGTCCCCAAGGTTTGCACTGAGCCTGGCACATAGTAGTTGTTCAAAAAAGTATTGAAGAAATAAATGACTAAATGAAATAAATATATTAATATGAGACATAAACAGTTGCCCAAAAGACACTGGCAGGGTCAGCATGGTACTCTCATTTCTACACGCCAAGAGCAATTGTCCCCACTCACCACTTATTCTTCTCATCCCCAAAGCCCTCATCTGCATTAAGGCTAACTAGCAAAGGGACTGAGCTGGAAGAGACCTGTGGGGACAGGCCACACTCTCCAAAAGAGGTACCCTAAGCTACAGAGGAAGCTGCTCACCACATAACAGACAGATAAGAGAGGTATCCCTGAAGGGCTGCCAGGTGTACCAGTCACAACAACAATGAGTAGGGGAGGGTGGGCCAGTGGGTTGAGGATTCTCAGCACAGAGGGAAACCGGGAGGCTTCAGGGCAACTGGAGGAGGCCATGGGAGACGGGGTGGTGACAGCAGATGCTTAGGTAAATTAGGAGGGCAATGGACTGGGCCCAGGTCACCCTGGGTACCTTGAGCAACTCACTTCATTTTTCTGAACATCAGTTTCCTCATCTGTAAAATGGGCTAATAATACCCAGTGGTGCCATTGCAACCATTAACTGAAATAATAATACTGACTAGATGCCTTATCTGTAGTGTTTATTAAATATCTAACACATAATGAACACATAAAAAGCACCTTGTCATTATTGCTACAAATTTGTCCCAGTGTCCCTCATCCTTTCCACTTCCCTTTTCCTCTTCTATGCCCCCACCAACCAGCACTGCTCCCTCACCCAAAACCTCCCTGCCCAAGGGGCCTGTAGAGTCTTCCAGCCAGGAACAACGTTGGGGAGGATGGGGTGGAAGTAGGGGCTTGCTGTGAAGCATCATAACTTCGGGTGGCTATGTGCAGGGGCGCATTTTCTTTGGGGAAACAGCCTTAGACTTTCAAAGTAGTGACCAAACAAACAAAGGCTAGGATCTGCAGAAGCAGTGTTAGGGTCTTAATGCAAAACTCTTCCTGTATCTGAAAAGAGGTCTTAGGAAGAGGGCAATGTTTGACACAGAGGAATGGTTCTCAAAGGGTGGAATTTCAGGAATCAATGTTAGTTGGAGAGAAAGGTTTCAGGGTAGGTCCCATAAATCACATCCTGCTGTGTTGCTCTAAAAATGACCCAGTCTAAGGAATAGCTTCGGGTGATCTCTGAATTGGTCAGAGTGGGGGCCTCTCGTTACTGAGTTATTTTTCCTGGCAATAGAAATTTTAGGCGTTGCCTAACAGCAATGAAATTCTGATATTACCATGTTCCCTTGTTAAGGAAAAGACTTTGAAATGGCAATAAAGACCTATCTGAAATCTTCAAATACAAATAATTCGGAATTAGTGCTTGAGCTCTGCTCTTAACCTCCAAGGACGCGTTTCTTGATAGCTTAACTGGCTCTCAGAGCAAAGGACGTGTAGCTTTGCTATTAAGAGTAACTGAAACCCTGCCAAGGCAACACTTACCTAACTTCATTATCCTCACTTAGCCACATCTCTCTCCTCACTGCCCGGCTAATTCTTGTAACTTCAAATATTTTACATTGAATTTACAAGTTTTATTAATATTTTTCACTACTTTTTTATTGTGGTAAAAGTACGTAACACAAAATTTATCATTTTAACCATTTCTGAGTGTATGATAACAGTGATGTTATCTATATGCACATTGTTATGCAACAGATCTTTAGAAATTTTTCATCTTGCAAAACTGAAACTTTATAGTCATTGAACAACTCCCCCTTTCCCCTTCCCCGTAGACCATGGCAACCACACCATTCATTCTATTTTCTGCTTCTAAGAGTCTGACTACTTTAGATGCCTCATATAAGTAGAATCAGGCAGCATTTGTGGTTTCGTGAGTGGCTCATTTCACTTGTTTAACTTAGTATAATGTCCTCAAGGTTCATCCATGTTGTAGCATGTGACAGTATTTCCTTTTTTTTGAAGGCTGAGTAATATTTCATTGGCTGTATATACCATTTTCGCTACTTGTTAAAAAAATCTTTGTTGCTCTGTGATTTTATTTTGTTCTGTGATGATTTTCCTGGTATAAAACATGAAGGGTGTTATATCATGTACATTGAAACTTTTCTAACTGAATAAGTGGAAGATTTTAAGGAATGAAAATTTAATAGATATTTCCCCTAGGTTTCCAAATGATCCCTTAGAAATAGAGCAAGTTTATGAAATAATTGTTAATCTTCCATAATGTAAGCTATTTTATAAGGCATTTAATATCACTTGTCTTTTAAGCAATACGACAAGAACACAAAAATAGAACCGTTTGACCTTTTCAGTTGAGAGCTATAAAGCTTTTTATTTAAGGAAATAAGGTTTTCAAGTGATTGTGATATTGAACCATTTTATGCTCTTAATGGCTTTTTACACAACTCCTTTGATCAGAAGCAATTTGCAGAGGGGAACTATTCTCCTCTGAAATTCCAAAATAGAATATAAAACAACACAAACAGAAATAAAACAATAATAATGTTTTAACATTATGAAAGGATTATTGTGTTCAGTTTACCTGAATTGAAATAAGGAAGAAACAAAAAGGGTGTGGATCCTTTTGTGCCCAGAGCCTGGGAGCATGACCTTGTTCAAAACAACTGATCTGCTCTGCCAATTTCTCCAGGTGAGACTCAGGTAAACCTAATTATCTGTTGCTGTCAAGGTGAAACTCAACTCCATGCTCAAAGCTGATTGTTTTTCAAAAATGACACTCTGAAATAATTATCAGCCATGATAATAAGCATAACAATGAGAAAAGCACATAAACTATTGGAATGGATTTATTCATTGGCCCTTAAGAAAAGACATATCTCACCCTGCCCTCATATACACACTTACTTTGCCCTTTTCAAGTTGTCTAAATATTCATTGGTCTCAGCACAGTTTACATTTACGAAAGCCCCCACTGGCTGCAGTGCGGAGAATGGGCTCAGCATGTGCCTTTGTTGTGCGGTCCAGATACGCTTGGGAAAGTGTTGATCCAACTGTGAGGCTGGGGCCAGGGAGGGGGGAAGGTGGGGGAGGGGAGACTGGGGGAGGAGAGCACATTCCGTGGGGAAGGAGACAAAGGAGAGGGAGGCTGGAGGAGGGAGAATGGAGAGCTAGGAACGGGGGTTGGGGGAAATACAGGAAAGGAAGGGATGGGGCGACAGGAGGAGAGGATGAGGATGAGAGTGAGCGCAACACAGAGAGCAAGAAAGAAGAAGGACATGGAAATGGACAAAGTGGAAGGAGAGAGAAACCAGGAATTATAAAAGCTTCGAATAAAAATCAATTCATCCCGAAGTATTTAGTGTTTTCACGAGGCAGTGAGACAGAAATAGGAAGGGGCCCTTTATTTTCTTAGGAATAGAACACAGACCGGAGATGGGAGAGGAATGGTAGAGAATTTTCCAAACAAAGAGAGAGCCTGTGGCCTCTCAAACTGTCCCCACCCCGAGCTGGCTGGTGTTCACACTGCAGCCCCTGGCTTTCTCACAAAGCGGGTGAGCTCCATCCAGAGAGGGGGATCCAGGACAGAAGCCTGTTCTCTGTACCCTGCTGATGGCTGGAGAGTGAGACTGCAGAGAGGGGTTCAGGCCACAGCCTGGGGGGCAGGGTGGGTAGGAGTAACAAGGGTTAGAGAAGAGGGATCTCTTCTGGTGGGTGAGGGGGCCTGGTGCTGGGGAGAGGCTTGTCTCCAGAGGAGCCACCCCAAGACCTGTCCAGGCTCATCTTAGCTGGGAAGGGTCTAAAGGGGACTGGTACTGCCGGCTTCAGGGATGCACAACCAGGAAATCTGGGCCTCCAACAACAAAGCTTCCTGCTCTGGATTTCTCTGGACACGTCTGCGAGGCCATAAAGGAACAAAGTAACCCACCTGAGCTTGTTTCCTCACTGTTTATGATGCATGGAAGGGGTGTAGTACCACCTGGGGTTTACAGAAGCTCAGAAAATGGTACCAAGGTGCGTGTGAAATATCCTGGGTGTGTGTTTTTGACAAATTCATCCACTCCTTCACCGCACACAAGTCTACTATGTCATAGGCACTGTGAATACATCATTGCACAAACGAGATTCTCCATCCCCCAGCAGACATTTCAGTGTGTGTGTGTGTGGGGGGTTGCAGTACACAGTAAACAAAAGAAATTAAGTTACATAGTAAAGTTAGAGGGAATTTAGTGCTAGAAATAACATAAAACCAACGAGGCAGATAAGGATGGGGGTGCGGTTTGCAATTTTAAATAGGCTTGGGGGTGGGAAAGAGGTCAAGTGTTTCCCGTAGAGCTACCAAGTGGGGGTGGAGGAGGAGGCGCGGGTAGTGCCGCCTGCTTCCTGCTCCTTCCAGAACCCGAGAGGTGGTGGGGTTGGGGGGGGTCTCACCAGGGCAGGTGAGACTAGGAGAGGGAGGAGCCATGCGCTTGGGCTGGATCAGTTTTTTGTTTTTTTTTTTTTGAGACAGAATCTCACTCTGTTGCCCTGGTTAGAGAGACAGAATCTCACTCTGTTGCCCCAGCTAGAGTGCCCTGGCGTCAGCCTAGCTCACAGCAACCTCAAACTCCTGGGCTCAAGTGATCCTCCTGCCTCAGCCTCCCGAGTAGCTGGGACTACAGGCACGCGTCACCATGCCCGGCTAATTTTTTCTATATGTTTTTAGTTGGCCAATTAATTTCTTGCTCTTTTTTTTTTTTAGTTGAGACGGGGTCTCGCTCTTGCTCAGGCTGGTTTCGAACTCCTGACCTTTGAGCGATCCGCCCACCTCGGCCTCCCGGAGTGCTAGGATTACGGGCGTGAGCCACCGCGCCCGGCCTGGATCAGTTCTTGATATCCCCGAATTCCCAGCAGCTTCTTCAGCCCTGTTCTAATTCCCATTGCCCACCCTCACAGGAAGGTGCTGGAAGGAGAGACAGGAGACCGAGAATCAAGCTTTCTTGGAAGAAACATCCGCACATGAAAGTTGAGTTACAATAACAATAACAATAGCAATAAATTCCTGACTTCAGTCTTAAGGTGCACGATCATTTCGGCTGAAACACCAGCACTAATCATAAAGGCGAGGCCCGGAGACCACAGCCCCGCGGAGGCCTGAGCGGGCCCCGCAGCCGCGCCTGGAGGCGGCTCCGGGCACATCTCGCCTGGTGGTGACTGCCGCGCCTGCCTCGGGGCCTGCTCGGGCGGGGCCGGGCCGGGGGCGGGGCCGGGATGGGCGGGGTCTGCGCGGGCCCCGCCCCCGCCAGGGTCCCGCGGGCGGGCAGAGCGCACCGGGCGCTGGTTATAGAGGCGCGCGGAGGCGGGCGCGGCGCACACTGCTCGCGGCGCGCGGAGGAGCTGCCCACGTGTCTCCCCTGAGTCAAGTCCTGTGTTCCTCCCTCTCCTTACGTCCCCTCGGCCCTCTTGGTGTTCGTCCACCCGGCCCGCGTGAGCGGGGCCCCGCTCAGTTGCTTGCGCTCCGGGGGCCAACTTGGCCAAGCAACTCTGTCCAGAGAGCTGCGCTTGGGGAGGCCGGGGCACTGCGCATGCGGAGCTCCAAATTCAAACAGCTGTTTCCAGGGGCTCGAGGGCGGGCGACCCGGAGCCGTTCGGGCTAGGGGGCTTTCTCTGGCAGGCGGCCGCTCGGGAGCCATGGTGGACCGGGGCCCTCTGCTCACCTCGGCCATCATCTTCTACCTGGCCATCGGGGCAGCGATCTTCGAAGTGCTCGAGGAGCCGCACTGGAAGGAGGCCAAGAAAAATTACTACACACAGAAGCTGCATCTGCTGAAAGAGTTTCCGTGCCTGGGCCAGGAGGGCCTGGACAAGATCCTGCAGGTGAGCCGCCGCCTGTACCCCATAGACACCTGAAGCTGACTAGAGCTTTAGGGGTGCTGAAGGGAAGACCCTCACAGTTTTTGATGACCCTCAGTCCCCGTGGAAGGTCCTGGGGGTGACGGGAGAGGATGTCCCGTTATGGATCAGACTTCCAGGGTCTGTCGCTCACCCAGCTGACATGGGGGTCTCCCATGCGCAGACACTCATTGGAACCTAGTTTGCCCGGAGAGAACCTGGGGTGACTCCTTGGTAAACTGGGCCCCTCAGCGGCTCCGTGTGCGGGTGCCTCCCTCTTTGGAGGGAGGCTGTGGGGCGGATAAAGGCGTTTATCTTTCCTTGGAGACGCTCCCGGAGTCCGGGAGCCGAGCCTGGTGCCACCCCCTCGCGTCTCCACCTCCCCGCTCCTGGGGTAGTGCCGCGCCCGCCCGGTTGTTTTTTTTTTTTTTTTTAAGAAATGTAAACCCGGCAGAGCTTCAGGAGGGTCCCCCAGCCTGAGCCTGGGCAAAATCTCTCCAACCCCGCAGGGCTCCGGAAAGGGGTTAGAGGCGCTGTCGGGCCTGAACCCACGGGATGAGGGCTGGTGGCTGGAATGCTGGGGACACGCTCAGGCTTCCGGGAAGGCTTATCTTGAGGAGACATCCTCAAGGGCTTGCAGTGAAACTTTGCGAAAGTAGCAGGTTGCACAAACGAACAAAACCCGGATAGTCCCTTTCGCAGAGGGAAGGAGAGCCTGCGCGGAATTGGGGTGGGTGGGGGGAGTTCCCTTGGTGCCGGCATTGGGAGTCGCTTATCTGCAGGTGCCCATGCCCTATGGGTGGCATTGATCTCACTTGGGTAAACTGGGGCTGACCATCCTGGCTGGGACCTTGAGCCAATTTGGGGACTGAGGCCCTCTACCCCATTTTTTCAAAGGCTCAGCCTCAACCATCCACACTTCTTGGCCTGCACTAATGCCCCCCACCCAGTGGAATGACCAGGACCTGGGTAAAAGTCCTAGATTGCAGGGGAACGTAGGGGTAGATGGTCCAAAGTGTTATGTTGCTCTTGGGGTGAAAGATGGCAGAAAGGAGGTCTGGTAAGAAACAATGTTTAATCTATGGCAACTCTCCAATACTTTATGCCTATCTAGTTGTCTCCCATTTTCCAGCCTCAGTTTCCCCATATGAGAAATGGGAACGAACCCATCTTCATCCCTCTTTGACTGTTGTAAGGTTGAAAGTATTTGGAAAACATGAAGACATCATGCCAGCTGTATCCCCTTTTTGTCCTCAGCTCTGTGGACATTCATACAGATGAGCATATTGGTGTTTCTTGGCAGCTGGACGTGCAGAGAATTGTCCTCTAAGGAGGCCAGCAGAAGGGGAGGTTTAGTCCAGCAAGGGCTCAGTGTTGGGTTTTAGTGGAGAGTCTTCTATCCTGGCCGTTTCCTGGGTGGGGAGGTGATTCTGGGGAGGGTGAGCTTCAGGAGGTCCTTGGTTGGTTTAGCGCTTAGTCACAGGAGGAGTTCTGGGATGCTGCGCTTCCTTCTGGAGGGTGTCTCCCCTGATGTGCTTGTTGGGGGTAGGGGGTCACTTTATGATTTCCCTTGAGGAAACAATTCCTCTGGAGAACGAGTTTCTGTTTAGTTTGCTCCTCCGCTTTGTTTGGGAGGGGAGAGGGCAGGCAGGGATGATAAAGCCTTGAGCTGCCCTCTAAGCGTTTCCCTCTAAGCTGTTGCTCTGCCACTGCAGGGGAAGGAAGGAAAGAATTCAAGGCTAAATGTGGGAAAATAAACTTCAAAACACAAGGAGAAGGGAAAGAGGGGGGCTCCAGGGGTTAGGCAGCCGGGTGCAGCTGGTGATAGTAGCTTTGGAGGCTAGACAGCTTCCTTAAGGTTTTCCAACAAACAAAATGCCTCTTTTAGTCCTGCTAAATCTGTCAACAGTTACCCTCCCTTCCCCCAAGGCACACAGGTAACTTCTACAAAAAGGATTTGGGCATCAAGCCAGTCCTATTTGGAGACCGTTACAGATGAGTTCTTGAACAAGGACAGCTCTGTCCCCAACCCCAGCCAAAATCCTCAAACCATCCCCAACTGGGTGAGTCCCCTCCCTTTGTAGGAAAAACCCAAGAAATAAAAATGGACCAGTGGAAGCATTTGCTGGCGTCAGTTGTAATCTGCTGAAATCTGCCTGGCTCTGCTTTCTGATCTGTGACTTGGGGCACTGCCTTAGGCCTCGGGAAATTGGTTTAAGGAAAAATGAAAACTCAAAAAAATCTTCTTTCCCATCTGGCCGCTTGGGTATTTTCCACCTGGGATTCTGTGTTTTAGCTGGTTCTGACTCACCTTGCAATCTTAAAGGAGCCCCTGGCTAGGACTTCCTTGGGGTGGCAGCCGGGAGGGGCAAGGATTGTGAGAAGAGAGAGGTGGGTACAGTCTGGGTTGGGGGTTTCTTACGCTTTCAGATGTATGAGAAAGGACCTTTCTTTAGAAACACTCCTGGACTTATCAGGTGCTTCCTCTCCCGCTCATAGTGCGCTTGAACTGAGCTGTAGGCTGACTTTCAAGTGCTCAGTGCCCCACCAACCTGGGGCCACGTGGTCGTCCCCTTTCCTGCTTTCAGAACCATCTCGAACACTTTCTCTCAAACAAGATTTTTGGTGACCCGCTCTCCCAGCCTCTTCCTAAATTGCGGAGACTCCACGAGGGAGGTTAGCATTTGCAGCATCCCTACTCTGTTGGGCATTGTGGGTGGTGGTATCCTCACTTTATGAGACAGGGCACAGCCTGGCTTTGCTGTCTGGCTCGGCCAGTTACCCCTTAGGCCGCTTAACTTAACCTTGCTTTCCTTTCCTCATGTGCAGAATGAGGGTTTGATGAGGCCCCAGAAAAGTATCACAGAGACATCAGGCAAGATGTATGTAGGAAGTGAGCAGGTTTCCTGACCTGAGCATTTATTGAGCACTCATCGAGAAGGCAAAAGTGCTTTACCTACCAGCATTATTTTAGGTACTCTTTACAGTGACCTTATATATTCAAGTAAGGACACTGAAGCCCAGAGAAGCTAAAGTGACCACAGTGACACAGCAGGTTGGAGGGAGACCTGTCAGTCTGCCCCAGGAGCCTGCACCTCAGTGTACCTTTGCCCTCCCTCTCAGGCATGTGAAAATGTTGAATGTTGCTCTGTAAGTCAATTGGATTGGCTAGACTCTGGTCTGGAAAATTCTATTTTCTCTTTCCCGTAGAACAGGCAATGGCATGCAAGTATCTCCCGTGTTGTTGCCTGGTTGACCTGGCACCTCCTCCATTACTGAAGTAATGCATTGTCCACCCCACGCCCCAAAAAAGCAGAGGACTGGGTTGAAGGGGAGGAATGAGAGCCCTTGTCAATCTTCTGCCTCTGGTATGCAGTGATCATAAACAGGAGGATTGGAGAGCTTGCCGTGTGCCACGCACTTTGATTAAGTACCTCACGTACATTCTAATTTTAATTTGATTTTGAAGACCACCCCATGAATGAGGAAAATGAAAAGGAAAGATGTTGTAACTTGCTCATCCTACACAGCAGAGTCAGGTTTCAAGTCTGTCTTATTTCAAAGTACATGGGAATTAGTCAGCAAACATTTGTTAAGCACCCAATGTGTGTCAGGCACTGAGCAAGACACCAGGGATACAGAAAATTGGGCTGGGCACAGAACTGCTAGGGAGGAGGAAAATAACCCCACTGGAAATAAGACAGGGGAAGTGTGGGCCGCAACAGAGGTGTTGGGGGGGGCTCTCTTAATGAGAGGCCCCCTATCCAGCCTGAAGAGTCAAGGGAGGGCTCTCAGGAGATGACTCCAGCCAGAGTGGGGTCTTGGAATTAGAAAGTCCCAGCTGGGAAAAGGAGGGGGAAGAAGGTCCTAACAGGATTGGGGACTGCCCTTTCTCCCAGCTCGGGAGGGAGACTGCGATGCTGGAGAGTCCTGGAGAGTCCCCTGTCTCCTGTGTGTGGGGGGGGTTCCTGGGGTCACTCCAGGTCCTGCCCTCCACTCTGGCATCCCAGACCAAACTCTGGGTTTTCTGAGACCTCTCACATGGCTGACCCATCCCGGGAAGCCTCTTGCATTCCACTGGCCCCCATCCCTCCTAAGTGCCAAAGCACATTATTGTATCCTATGGTTTTTCACATGTACCTCCTTTCACTTTCTAGACCCTTTGAACTACCCTGTACATACTCCGGTCTACAGAAGTCAGGCCGATTCTAATTTTGAGGTTTTCACATCCTGTTATTAACACCTGTCTTCCCTGAATTTGAAAAATAAAACCCTGGAGTATGTGATGAAATTAAATCTGGGGTACATTGAGTTTTGGGGGGAACTGAGGGTTAATATGAACACCTCCTTTGTTTCAAGCCTCCTTGGAAATTGTGAAATGCACTGGTCCACTTCACTGCCTTTGTAAGGGAAGGGAACACAATAGATCTTTTGAGGATCTTGGAGGCCTCCACATGACTAGTTCCGAGCTTCAGTTCTTGAGTCTAGGACTGCTGAAGTGGAAAGCTGGTAAGTTGGATTTTTGAGAGGACATGGAAGAGGCCCCTTCCTGATGACTTGTTTCTCATTTATGTTCCACTCAAAAGTTTAGGGCAGCAGAAGCAAAAACACACAAAAAAAACCCACCCTCAAATCGATAAGTCTGCCTTAGTTAACTACTCTGGTTAGAGTTTTATTAAATTGCTTTGAGAGTTTTACTAGAGCCCTTGGGATGGTTACAAATGGCACAGTCAGAGAGAATTATTGAGCATAGAAATTAGTAAGTGTGAGCCCAGGAATTTGAGGTTGCAGTGAGCTATGATGGCACCACTGCACTGCAGCCTGGGCAACAGAGCAAGACCCTGTCTCTTAAAAAAGAAAAAATTAGCAAGTGTTGAAAGGCTGCAGTGGGAGTCGGGGAGTCATACAGGAGGGACTGCAAGGGAGGTGATGATTGTTGCTTCTAAGTATTTTCCTGGGGTTTTGCCCTATTTATAGTCTGGCGTTTAAAAGAAACACAATCCTCCAGTTTTGGATGCTTTGCTTGGCTGGCCCTGACCTCGGGCCAAAGGCTTTCATCTTCAACTTGGCTGTTTGCTGTCAGATCAGGCTGAGCCTCTGAACTGTGTGTGTGGTTGGGGGAGGGGGGAGGAACAAGGCTTTGGGGAGCAAAGAGGCCAGGCTCCTGAGATGGAACTCGCTAGAGAGTCCATGCAAATCGAGATGCTATATCTGAGTGGTGCTGCAAGAACTGATTGGCCTGAACTGGGGTGATACAGTGTAGGTGACCACAGGAAAGCACGTGAAATAGGTTTTCCTTCTTCCAATATCCCTTTTAGGGAGTAGAAAAGGTGGAGGTGGATCTCTTTGGAATTTCATCGAGTCCCCTGAACGCTGGCAGAGGGGCCCTGGCATGTCCATTTTCCCCAAGGATTGCTCGACATGGAGAGAGTATACACTGCCCTCAGTAGGGTCCTTTCTCCAAGTGCCACTGTAGAGACTTGGCTGTTGCTGAAAGAGTCATCATCCAAGCAGTATGTCTGATGGTTACAGGGTCCAGCCTCTGAGGGCACACCATAATCTGCTTAGAATAGTGCTTGGCACCCAGCAAGTGCTCATTGTTAGCTGCCATCATGACTACTAGATAACCCCTACCCTGCCATGGGGTGGTCCATGCACAGGTGTGGTGGGCGGCGTCTACCTGATATTGCAAAGAATCAGGAAGATCTTCCTAGAGCAGAGGAAATGTTAACTGAATTATTTTTAAGGTTAAAAAACATGTAAACTTAAAATCTACCATTGTAACCATTTAAAAAAAATTTTTAAAAAAATTGTCTTTCTGTTACCCAGGCTGGACTGCAATAGTGCAATCATAGCTCAGTGCAACCTTGAACTCCTGGGCTCAAGCAGTCCTCCTGCCTCAGCCTCCCAAGTCTCTGGGACTATAGGCGTGCACCGTCACATCCAGCCAATTTTTTATTTTTTTTTTATAGAGACAGGGCCTTGCTATGTCACCCAGGCTGGTCTAGAACTCCAGGCCTTAAGTGATTCTCCCACTTCGTCCTCCCAAAGTGCTGGAATTACAGTCTGAGCCACCTCGCCTGGCTGTTTCAACCATTTTTAAGTGTACAGTTCAGTAGTGTTAAGTACATTTACGCTTGTGAAACAGATCTCCTTTTTTGCAAAACTGAAACTATACTCATTCAGCAACTCTCCTTCTTCTCCACCCAGCCTTTAGTAACCACCATTCTACTTGCTGTTTCTGTGAGTCTGGCTACTGTAGGTAGCTCATACGTGGAATCATACAAGATGTCTTAGGGTGTGTAAAACGGTACAACCACTGTGGAAAACAGTATGGAGTTTCCTCAATTAAAAATAGAACTATCAAGTGACATAGTGATCCCATTCCTGGGTATATATCAACCAAATTTTTAAAGAGCTAGAAAAGAAGGGGGATGGTGGCTCTTTCTTGCCCCCAGCCCTTAGGGAGCTGTGATACTGCAGGATGGACCTGCTCAGCTGCAGCCTCGGGACAGGGAGGCGAGGGTCACGTGGCGGAGCCCTTCTGGGTTAGCCAAGGAATTTGTACTCCATCAGATTTTTGTAATTTTCAAGTAAAGGAGTGAACATTTCAGAAAATTTCTTCGTCCTTCACAGCCATTTGCAACTTAAAAGAAGTGTTATGTTCTACTCTAAATGAATGGCATTTCTGTGGGCTGCCCTTCACCCCATGGGTGTTCTGATAAGGACTCCGCCTCCTTCCTTTCTGGTGCTGATGTGATGGAGTGTGGGTTTTCTCAGAAAGCCCACAGGGCCTATAGCCCCCAAAAGGCCCTCCCTCAGGGAGGGAGACTCCAGCTCTCATTTAGGGCACCCCTCTTCCTACCACGTGCTCCAGGGCTGGGTCCCTGCCCCAGCCAAATACATCCCTGCACCCCCGTTTGGTGACCTTGCCAGACTACCCCTTAGTTGCCCCTTTCTGTAGAAGTAGGGGTGCTGTGCTCCAGCCCTGCACACTTGCCTGAGGCCTCTAGGCTTTGGGAGAAGTTGGCCCGATCCCCAAATCTCAGAGACCCGGCAGGGGGATGGTGGGAGCGCAGAAGGGGCCCTCCCTACTGGCTGTCATTTCTGCGTGTGCTGAAGCCTCAGGAATTGGGGTCCTTTAGCCCTCAGGAGTTCAGTCTAGCTGAGGAGAGAAAATTGGTGGAATGAGAGGAAATACAGTCCGAAGTGCTCACTGATGGGTTGCAGATGGTGGAAGCTGGAGAGATGAGCAGAGGCTGAGGGGTCTGGGAGGATTCAGTTCCTGTTTCCTGAGGGCTATAGCAAAGCCCCTCACCTTTGGGGGTCCTGGCTCAAAACAAAACTCAGCTGCTAATCTGGAGGAAGAAGCAACATAGAAGCACTATGGAGACAGATGACTTTTTACTCTTGGGTTAGAAGAAGAAAGGCTTGCAGGATGAGTGGTGTGAGTAGCAGCCCTGTGAGCATTCTGTGGAGTGCCTCCCACGTGCCAGATGTTGGGCTGGGATGTTACCTGTGTCTCCTTGGACCAGTCCTATGGGCTACGGATTATGGCTACTCTCTCCCTGTACAGGAAACCAGAGACTAGGTGACTTTCCTAGGTCTACACTGCTAGGTAGAGATTCAACCCTCCTTGCTGACTCAGAGCCTCCAGTAAGTCTTGTCCATGAGTGAAGGTGGAGACAGGCCTGGGCAGGGAGGGAAGCTGATACCTGCTAACAGGTACTTGGCCACAGGCTGTCTGAGCTACTGATGTGCATCATAGCACTGAATCTTTGCAGCAGCCCTCTGCAATAGGTGCTATGCCCAGCACTACCTCACAGTGGAAGCAACAGAATGGACCACAGAGGTCAACTAACCTGTCCAAGGCCGTTCAGCTAGGAAGCAGAAAACAGGGATTTGAACCCAGAGCCCACACTCTGAACCCTTCTGTTCAATGTTAGGCTACAGTGAAGGCATAAAGGGATAGAGGTGAGAAAGAGCAGTGCATGTGTGGTGTCCTCAAAATCTTAGGGTGCATGGGGCTGAGGTTTCAGGATGCTGAGTTGTATGACCTTGAGAAGTTATCTCATCTGTGACATGAGACCATAGTGCTTTGTCTTCCTCATGCCCATAGAATCCATGTGTCTGGCACATGTAGCAGGTGCCTTGCTATGTATTACCTGCTGTTCCTGCACCCCATTTCTCTGGGCACCTTGACGTGACACCTCTCTGCAGGTCTCACTATGCAGTGAGCTCCTGATCTGGAGATGACCGCAAGAGAGGATAAGAAAATCCATCAGCTTCCTCTAGTGGAATTTTCCATTTCCTGCAAATTGACCCACAAGCTGCTCCCCAAAAGAGTTAATGGTCAACATCTGGAAGTATGGAAGGTTTACTTCTTCCTCCCTTCTAGCAGGGCTCTGCCCAGTCCTGGCTTGTCCCAGACCTTCATTAAACCTATTTTATGGAGAATTCCTGGGTCCAGATGCCTCATGGGTATCCTCCCTGGATGGTGGTCACCCGGGATCTGGGATCAGAGTGGGGACAGACACCACCCACTTCCCCTCTCATCTTTGATTAGCTTTGAAATATGTGTTCTTTTTCCTCTTCTCCATCTAAATATTTGGGTTTCCTGTTGAAATATTTAGGCAGGGCTGTGTACTTCTAGCTGTTGTCACCTCCCTTGCCCCTCTGTAATCTGGCTGCAGCTGCTTAGCTGGGCCCCTCCTATTGGGGGGGGGTGCTTGTCGCCTGAGTCTGGGAGAGAAGCCACGTAGGGCAGTGTGTGGCAGGATCCACTTTGCCCAGTGGTGAAGCCTGGAGACTGGCCCTGTGGGCTGCAGGGGACCTTGTTGGCCACAGTAGGTACAGTAGTGCACAGTCAGTGCACACATGCTTGGGGCTAGGGATGAGAAGCCTTCATCTGAACCCCCACTTAGGGAAAAGCTGGTTCTGACGTGGGTTCTAGTTCCCCCTACGTACTGGTTTGTGCTGTGTGACGCTGGCTGGATTTTACATCTCTGGACTCATCCGGCAGCTGTTTGCTAAGCACGTACTGCATGCCCAGGCCTGTTGGAGGACTGCTGCAAGAGAATGAAGCCCGGTCCTTGCTGCTTAGGCAATGTCTTCAGACCACGTACTGCGGAAACCAGGAGGGCAAGTGGAGGAGCTGGGGCAGGGAAATAACACCCCCCTTGCCCCTTCCTTGTGGAAACCGTTGTTTAATCTTCAGAGCCTTCTGAGGGGGAGCGGGGGGAGGCTCATGCTGTTTGCAAGGGAGCAGGGCAGCTCCCTAGCTGGCAGCACCTTTGGCAGGACCGGAGCCTGCACTGGGCTTTTTCACCCTTTGGCCCACTTCACGGGGAGGAAGCAGAAGTGTTTGCAGGGTGTTGCCAGCAGCACCTGGGTGACACCACCCAATCCTCTAAGAAGCTTGCAGACACGCAGCACCACGACTGCCCCCACGGATCTCTGCAGACTCATTCATCTGACACCTTCCTTATGTGCTCTCTGTGGGCCTGGCTCCGGGAGGTCTAGCGGCAAACGGATGCCATCCCATTTCCTAGGTAGGAAAACTGAGGCCTGGTGAGGATTAAGCTGGGGACAGAACTCTCTAGAACCAAGTTCAGGTTAATCTAGCCGTGCCACTTGCCCAAGTCCAGACTACATAGTATGGGCCTTCTTTACTGGGCCGTTTCTCACCTTCTAATCCCTTTTAAAGTTGTCTTTAAGTCAAAAACCTGTTGGTGGGATTTTGGGGGTGTAGAGCACTTTTCTACTTACACTGAACTCTTTGGCCTATCTGATACCCTAACCTGCCCCAGTGTACCCCTTCCTGTGATCTTGGATGCCAGCTTTTCCACCCACTAGTGAGTTTTGGGATAAGAGGCAAAAGTTGAAATTGTCGTGAGCCCTAGGCTTAGAAAGGAGGATGTTTTTCTGGGCCGGTGAAAGCCTCGGGCAGAAAGGATCTGATGCCTCCCTGCTCCCCAGGGAGTTTCTCAGCACTGGACTCTGCTCCTCATGGGTCTGGACCCCAGAGACTGTTGGCCTGTTTCTCCAACCCGCCTTGGAGGTTGGCAGGGGGTAGCTCATGCTCTGGGCACCTGTCCTGGCAGCAAGTCATGAAATATGAGGCTGGAGGGGGCTTAGTGGTTATTTACTAGCCTCCAGCCTCCTGGAGCCATGGTCTAGACCTTGGGAGGTTATGTAACTTGCCCAAGGTGGCTCTGCTCACTAGGCGTGGGGGAAGTACAACAAAGGAGCAGTGAGAGTGAAATGGGGCAATTAGAGAAGGCCCGCGGGGAGGTCAGTGGAATGGTGATCACCACACCTCTTAATAGGTCTCCGTCTGCCCCCCAGCAGTCAGGGTTCCTGATAGTCACCTTGTGACCCCCAAACTCGGAAACCCTCTGGTGTCTCTTGCCTTAGGCTAGGCCCTTGCAGTGGCCCTGGGTAATTTGGACTCTGCAACTTGTGTGATCTCACCTGTTCCTCGACCCCCTACCCTTGTGCCCAGTCAGCCTCAGCGTAGACCGGACACCTCGGAGGCCAACTCATAAGACGGGAGAGGCATCTTTTATTTATTTATTTATTTATTTATTTATTTATTTATTTATTTATTTATTTTGAGACAGAATCTCACTCCGTTGCCCAGGCTAGAGTGAGTGCCGTGGCGTCAGCTTAGCTCACAGCAACCTCAAACTCCTGGGCTCAAGCAATCCTTCTGCCTCAGCCTCCCAAGTAGCTGGGACTACAGGCATGCGCTACCATGCCCGGCTCATTTTTTCTATATAT
>CAUYRT010104572.1:0-17970 GCA_963574885.1 Lepilemur ruficaudatus | reverse complement strand
CTCACTCTGTTGCCTGGGCTAGAGTGCCGTGGCCTCAGCCTAGCTCACAGCAACCTCAAACTCCTGGGCTCAAGCAATCCTTCTGCCTCAGTCTCCCGAGTAGCTGGGACTACAGGCATGCGCCACCATGCCCGGCTAATTTTTTCTATATATATTTTTAGTTGGCCAATTAATTTCTTTCTAATTTTTAGTAGAGACAGGGTTTCTCTCTTGCTCAGGCTGGTTTCAAACTCCTGACCTTAAGCTATCCTCCCGCCTCGGCCTCCCAGAGTTCTAGGATTACAGGTGTGAGCGATCACACCCAGCCGAATTTGACAATTTATAAGAAACAAACCAATTTCTTAAAGACATAAACTTCTAAAACTCAATGAAGAAATAGTAGTCTGAATTGTCCCATATCTATTAAAGAAATTTAATTCATGGTTTTGGGTGGGGAAGGGGAGCAGGCTTCTAAAAAGAAAGCCAACTTCAGGCTCAGATGGTTTCAATGGCAAATACTACCAAACATATAAGGTATAAATAACACCAATTCTACACAACCTCTTCCAGGAAAAGAGAAGGGAACACTTCCAACTCATTTTATGAGGCAAACATTACCCTAATAACAAACTTATGACAAGAAAACTAAAACCCCTTGTCAGTCATGGATGTAGATAGGAAAACCCTCAACAAAGTACGGACAAACTGAATCCAGCAACATGTAAAAACGATGCTACATCATGACCAAGTAGAGGTTCATCCCAGGAATGCATCCATGTCTCAACAATGGAATATCAATCAACATAATTCACCCTATTAACAGACTAAATAAGAAAAACCACGTGATCACCTCAATATATTCAGCAAAAGCATTTGACAAAATTTAAAAAGCATTTATGATAAAAACTCCCAGATAACTACAATAAAAGAGGCTTTTAACATAATAAGGAGCATTTACAAAGAAGCTATAGCTATTACAACTATTTGTGGTCCCCCAAAGATGTCCATGATTTAATCTCTGGAATCTGTGAATATGTTACCTGACATGGCAAAGAAGAATTAAGGTTGCAAATGGAATTAAGGTTGTTAATTAGCTGACCTTAAAATAGGAAAATTATTCTCGATTACCTGGGTGAGTCCAGTGTAACCATATGAGTTCTTAAATGAAGAAGGAGGCAGAAGAAGATGTGACTATGAAAGGAAGACACAGAGAGAGGCAACACTACTGACTGTGAAGATGGAGAAAGGGGCCATGAGCCAAGGAATGTGGATGGCCTCTAGAAGCTACAAAGGGCAAGGAAACAGATTTCTCCCCTAGAACCTCCAGAAAGGAATGCAGTCCTGCTGACACCTTGGCTTTATTTAGCCCAGTGAGAGCTCATGAAGGCCTTGAATCCTATAAAACAAGAGGATAATAAATTCGTGTTGTTTAAGCCATTAAATTTGTGGTAATAGAAGAAGTAAAATTTAGAATGGCCATAGGATAAAAGGTTAATACATAGAAGTCAATTTTATTGCTATATGTCAGCAATGAACTATCGAATATACCATTTCAAAGAGCACTGCCCTAAAATAAAAATAAAAATCCCAGAAGTACTTAGGTATAAATCTAATAAGGTATGTTCAGAATCTATATACTAAAAAATAGATGAAGAGTATATTGTGTTCAAGGAATGGAAGACTCAGTATTAAGATGTGAATTCTCCTCAAGTTGATCTATAAACATAACACAATCCTAATCAAAATCCTGATAAGCTTTCTGTAGACATCAACAAGTTGATTCTAAAATATGTATAAAAATGCAAAGGAACCAGAATACAAGAACAAAGTTGCAGGAGGACTCAAACTATCAAATTCAAGACTTATTATGAAGGTATAGTAATCAAGACAGCATAGTATTGGCTAAAGAACAGACATAAGGATCAACTGAAGAAGCTAGGCATCCCAGAAACAACCCACACAAATAGCGAACTATTGAAAAAAGAACAAAGGCAATTCAACAGAGAAAGAATACTGTTTTAATTAAATGGTCTGGAACAAATAGATGTCCATATATAAAAAATATCTCTTCACAAATTCCTCATACCTTAAACAAAAGTTAATGCAAAAGGGATCATAGACCCAAATGTAAAACATAAAATTGTAACACTTCTAGAGGAAAACATACGAGCAAAATCTGTGTGATCTTGGGTTAGGGAAAGATTTCTTTTTTTCCTTTTTTTGTTGACACATAATAATCATACACATTTATGGGACAGAGTGACATTTTGATACATATATATAATATGCAATGATCAAGTCAGGGTAATTAACATATCCATCACTCCAAATTTTTATCATTTGTGTTGTGAACATTTAAAGTTTTCTCTTTTAGCTTTCTGAAAATGTACAATAAATTGTAGTTAACCATATTCACCCTACAGTGCTGCAAAACACCAGAACTCATTCCACCTAAGTGGTAATTTTTTTTCTATTAACCAACCTCTCCCCCTGCTCTCCGTTCTCCTTCCCTTCCCAGGCTCTAATACCCAAAATTCTACTCTCTACTTCCATGAGTTCAACCTTTTTTTTAAGCTTCACATATGAGTGAGAATGTGTGGTATTTATCGTTCTGTGCCAGACTCATTTCACTTAACCCTTGTCTTCCAAGCTCATCCACGCTGCTGCAAATGACAGGATTTCCTTCTTTTTATGGCTAAATAGCATTCCACTGTGTATATATACCACATTTTCTTTATCCATTCATCTGTTGATGGAAATTTAGGTTGATTCCATTTCTTAGCTATTGTGAATAGTGCTGCAATAAACATGGCAGGTATCTCTTTGATATACTGATTTCCTTTCCTTTGACTAAGTACCTAGTAGTAGGATTGCTGGATCATATGGCAGTTCTGTTTTTAGTTTTTAAAAAACAAATCTCCACAGTTTTACATAATGCCTGTACTAATGTTCACTTTCACTAACAGTATATAAGAAAGAGCTCCCTTTTCTCCACATCCTTGCCAACATATGTTATTTTCTGTCTTTTTGGTAATAGCCATTCTAATTCAGATAAGATGATGTGTGTACCTCATTGTAGTTTTGATTTGCATTTCCCTGATAATTAGTGATAATGAGCATTTTTTTCATATATTAGTCATTTGTCTTCTTTTGAGAAATATCTATTCAGATTCTTTGCCTACATTTCAGTGAATTTTTTTTTTTTTTGGCTATTGAATTGAGTCCTTGTATATTCTTGTTATTAGTCCCTTGTAGGATATATAATTTGCAAATATTTTCTCCCATTCTACAGGTTGCCTCTTTACTTCGCTGTTTCCTTTGCTGTTCAGAAAGTTTTTAGTTTAATATAGTCTCATGTGTCTAGTTTTCTTTTTGTTGCTTATGCTTTTGAAACCTTAGCCATAATATTTTTTCCTAGACCAACGTCCTGAGCATTTCCCCTATCTTTTCTTCTAGTAGTTTTATAGTATTGGGTTATATGTTTAAGTCTTTAATCCATTTTGAGTTGATTTTTATATGTAGTGACAGACAGGGATCTAGTTTCATTCTTCTGCATATAGATATCCAGTTTTTCCAACACCATTTATTAAAGAGGGTGTCCTTTCTCCAGCGTATGTTCTTGGTACCTTTGTCTAAGATCACTTGGCTGTAAACAGGTGGATTTCTGGGTTCTCTATTCTGTTCCATTGGTCTATGTGTCTGCTTTTAATACCAATACCATGCTGTTTTGCTTACTATAGTTTTATATCATAATTTGAAGTCAGGTAGTGTGATGTTTTCAGCTTTGTTTTTTTTTTTCCCCTCAGGATTGCTTTGCCTATTTATTTAGGCTCTTTTTTTGGTTCAATATACACTATAGAATTGTTTCTTTCCATTTATGTGAAATGCCACTGTATTTTGATAGGAGTTGTAATTAATCCGTAAATTGCTTCGAGTAGTATGGTCATTTTAACAATATTCTTCTAATCCATGAGAATGCGATGTCTGCATTTGTTTTTGTCCTCTTCAATGTCTTTTATTAATGTTTTGCAGTTTTCACTGTAGAGGTCTTTTACTTCCTTGGTTAAATTCATTACTAGATTTTTTTTAAATTTTATTTTTTGTAGCTATTATAAATGGGATTGCTTTCTTGATTTTTTTTTCCAGCTAGTTCATTATCGATATATAGAAATGCTGCTAATTTTGCAGTTGCTTTTGTATACTGCAACTTTACTGAATTTGTGTATGTTCTAAGAATTGTTAGGGTTTACATACACATAAGATCACGTCATTTGCAAACAGGGACAGTTTCACCTCTTTTCCAATTTGGATGCCCTTCACTTCTTTCTCTTGCCTAATGGCTCTGGGCTAGAACTTTGAGTACTATGTTAATAAGAATAGTAAAAGTGGGCATATTTGTCTTATTCTAGAGCTAAGAGGAAAGACTTTTTAGCCTTTCTCTATTCAATTTGATGTTAGCTGTGGGTTTATCATACATGGTCTATATTGTGTTGAGGCATGTTCCTTCTATGCCTACCCAATTTGTTGAAAGTTTTTATTATGAAGGGATGTTAAATTTTATCAAATACTTTTCCTGTGTCTATTGAGATGATCATATGGTTCTTTCCTTTATTCTGGTGATGCATCATATTTATTGATTTGTATATGTTGAACCATCCTTGCATCTATCCCACTTGATCATGGTGTATTATCTTTTTGATGTGTTGTTGGATTTGGTTTATTAGTATTTTGTTGAGGATTTTTGAATCTAGGTTCATCAGGGATATTGGCCTGTGGTTTTCTTTTTTTCTTGTGACCTAGTCTGGTTTTATTATCAGGGTAATGCTGGCTTCATAGAATGAATTAGGAAGAATTCCTCCTCTTCCATTTTTTGGAATAGTTTAAGGAGAATTGGTATTAGTTCTTCTTTATAAGTTTGGTAGAATTCTGCTGAATTCTACCTGGTCTTGGGCTTTTGTTATTGGGAGACTTTTTATTATTGATATTTACCCAAGTGAACTGGAAGTTCATATAAATAGCTTTACATTGCTGTTTTACTTCATGAGTTTAGAAGAAAAAAAAAAGCTCTATGTAAGTGTTTACGTAGAGTAACTTTATTCCTCCCAAACTGGAAATAATCAAGGTGAATAGTTATTTCACCATACATACCAGTACATCCATACAGTGAAATATTCTGTGATAAGGCCATTCATTCATGCAACAATATCGATGAGACTTAAATGCATTTTGCTAAGTGTAAGAACCAGATCTAAAAGGCTACATACTGTATGATTCCATTTACAGAGATTCTGGAAAAGGCAAAACTTTAAGGGTTCAGTGGTTTCCAGAGCCTGAGGGAAGGGGTAGAGGCTGACTACAAAGGGAGAGAATATTTTTATGGTAGTATAACTGTTCTGTATGGCACTGTGGTGGTAGATGCATGACGCTATGCGTCTGTCAAAACCATAAAACCATACAGCACAAAGAGTGAACTTAATTATATGTAAATTTAAAAATAAAAAGCAGGATGTCCCAGAACTGAATGAAGATAACAAATTTAACTATATTAAAAACATGACATACCCTCATTGAAGGGGGTGGAGAAAGAAGGAGCAGAGCTAAGTAACTTTAGAAAATAGTACTTCACTAAATGTAAGAAGGCTAAAAACAGAAAGAAAAATATATAAACACTGCACTGTTATTGGTAAATTTGTTTCTCACAGGGTACACATTACCAATTCTGAAAGTATTTTATATGGATACTAGATTTAAACCAGTATGTAAGCCAGGCTTTTGTCAGAGAAAGAAGTTACAAATGAGCAAACGGGGGACGTCTAAAATGAATCCTGTGGTTATAGATTAGAGTCACATATGTTTGTGCATATTCGTATTTATTTTAGTGTGCAAGTTGTCCCTCGGTATCTATGGGGGTTTGGTTCCAGAAACCACCTCAAATACCAAAATCCACAAATGCTCAAGTCTCTTATATAAAACGGCATATAGTATTTGCATATAATCTATGCACATTCTCCTATATATTTAAAATCATCTCTAAATTACTTATAACACCTAATGCAATGCAAATGCCATATAAATAGTTGCTATAATGTATTGTTTTTAATTTGTATTATTTTTTATTGTTGTTACTTTTCTATTTTTTCTCAAATATTTTCAATCTGCAGGTGGTTGACTCTACAGATGTGGAACCTGTGGAAACAGCTGAATATATATATATATACAGATACAGAAATAAGGATGTATGCATCCATGAAGCCATACATATATTTCCTAGCTCTGTCTTTGTGAGGGTCTACAAATATGAAACTCCAGTAGCAAAGAACACACCTAATCTAGTGCCTAATTCTTGACTTCTATATATCATTTTCTAATAAAAGGAACTAGGGTTCATTGGAGAAATGGTTGATTCCAAGGCTAAAGAAGGGAAAACACGGGATGAGAATTTGAGCTTGGACAATCTTGTAGTTACAGAAAGTAAGGAAGAATGTGCTTTAAAAGGGTTGGGGATGGGGGTTGGGGAAGCATGGCGTATGTCAAAGGATACAGAAAGCACCTTATAAGAGATCCCAAAGGACAAAGCTGCATTGGATTTTAACCCCCAAAATAAAATATCCACAAGTCCACATTGATGTAAGTGAAGAAGGGACAAATTTTCAATATAGACGAATTCCAGTTAATAAATATAGAAGGGAAGGGGGAAATAGAAATTTTCCATTAAAATACCACAGTAATAATTATTGTAGACAAGATTCACTGGTGAATCCTAAAATTAGTGGGCAAAACTTTAAGGAGAAAGAGGATATTTGCATAGCCTCCAAGGATCTCCTCCAAAATACACTAGTTACTGTAATACTGTAATGGTTTTAACACATAGGACCACAAATTCTTTGATATTCTCCTTTTTAGGAGGTGAAATTTAATTCTCCTCCCCTTGAATGTGGGCAGGACTTAGTGACTCACTTCTAAGGAACAGAGTATACAAAGAGAAAACTGGTAGCTCTACAGCAGAGACGCCCAGATAGCACATTAGCCAAGTGATCAAAATTTGCATCACCAGTAATAAGTCAGGCTGGTATGTGCTCCCTGATGTGATGTTATGAGATAGGCACACTGTACTTCTGTGGTATTCTTCCCCCAAACCTATTACACCTCAACCTAACCATAAGAAAACATTGGACAAACCCAAATTGAGGGATAGTCTAAAAGAAACCATACCACTACTCTTCAAAAGTGACAGGGCTATGAAAGACAAGGAAAGAGAAACTTTCACAGATTGGAGATGTAAAGGAGACATGACAACTAAATGCAATATGGTACCTGAATTGGACTATGTAAGTAGAAAAACTAGGAAAATCTCAGTAAAATGTATAATTCAGTTAATGGTATTATATCAATGTATTTCTTAGTTTTGATAAAGGTACCCTGGTTATGTAATATACTGAAATTAGAGGAAGCTGGATGAAAGGTATCTGGAACTTTGTAGTACTATTTTTATAACTCTTTTGTAAATATAAAATTATTTCAAAGTAAATTAAAAATCATACATTAAAAATATATATTTATCGTTCTTTATACTGGGGATAAGTTGACTCTAGAATGTTAACATTTTGGATGGTGCACTTAGAGGTGATTAAATTTTTAGCTTATGTTTTCTAATTTACTTATAATGAAGGTATTTTACTTGTAAGGATAAATTTTAAAAAATGATTATAATATACACACTCTCTGGTAATCTGCTTTTGTCCACCAAGAACATCTTTCCACCTATTTTCATTCTTAATGACTATTTGTATAGAGTTGAATGGACGTACCTTAACTTACATTAAATACATTTTAATTCTAGGAAACTGCCTATTTATATCCTTCAACTCATTAGTCTTCTGACGTTATTTGTTAAAGTGTTTCCTGTTTATTGTTTGCTTTGCTACTTTATCTTTTTCTTTGCTAAATAGAGGTTTTATATTTTTCTATGGTCAAATCTATTTAACCTTTGCCTTTATTACTTCTGCCTTTAGGAAATCTGCTATTAAAATCCCCCTACCCTCTATTCAGTGGCAGGCTATCATTAAAAATTTTTAAAAATTAAAAAATAAATAAATAAAATTTTCCTACACTCTAAAGGTATATAAAAGCAAGGGTAGTGGACTGTACTATAATACTTTCACAATTTTTCACTGCTCACTCCTGTGGGAAGAGTTCACATCTGCACTCCACTGACTTTAGGCTTGTCCTTGCCTATGCTGTGGCCAATGGAACACAAGTAGACATGATGTTCACCACAATCAAGCAGATGCTTTAAAAAAGCATTGCCCTTTTCCCACGGCCACAAGAATGGCATGTCTCAAAGAGGTGCTGTTCTAGGTGGGATCCTAGAACCAGATGAGTATGTGAAAGAGAACCATGTGTAGAAGCCAGGGCAACTGACTTGCAGCTGCCAAAATGTAATGTAAGTGAGACAGAAATTATGTTCTTCTAAGACACTGAGATTTTGTGATTGTTATTGCAGCAACATAAATGAACAATCATCTATATTTTCTTTTAGAATGTTTATCAATTCATTTTGGAATAAATGGCAATTTGGCTAGTGCTGAATTTTTGGATCACAACCATTTCCCATTACAGTTTAGTTTAAGATAGACTGTGTTTGATATGCCTAAGGGACATTTGTTCAAGTGAGTGTTTCAGGAGGAGAGTGCTACTCTTAACTTTTCCTCTGAAATAGCCACAATGGCAGAGGAAACTAAATATGGGTGTTCTGCAGGCACATCCCAAAGCAACCACTGCTGATTTAAATTTCTTTTAAATCTCTTATTTGACTTTAAAAATGTTTATTTCTCTCAAATCTTTGAGCAAAATGAACATTCAAGGAAAAGTATTCCATGTTTATTTCCTGGTGCTACATATCCCTAGCAAACTGCTCTGGTTTGAGAGGCATAGCAGGAGATGGTTGCATACTGGAATCAGTGATGTAGCATTTCTGTTCATAAGCTTTTGCCAGATGCAGGTTCAAATTTCAGTTCCACCAATTTCTTAAAAGGCGTGACCTCTGGCAAGATATTTATCTTTCATATTTACCGTCTCCTCCTCTGTAAAGTGGGGATAAGCTAAGCTTCTATTGCACTGCAGGTAGAATTAGTAAAATATTAATATATAAAGAACCTAGGTATAATGCCCAGTATATACTGGGACTTAATAAATAGTACCTTAGGGGAAAGGTCAAAGCCAAAATATATAAAATTAGGAGGTATTAGCATGGAAGTGATACCTGAAATATGTGGATATGGATCAAGGTTCCAAGGAAAAATTTGAAAAGTAGTCAAAAAACCAGGTAAGTCAAAGAAGAGTTTAGGGTAATGAGCAGTCAAAAGTGTCAAATACTCCATAGAGATAAAATTAAATGAAAAGTGAATACTAGACTTGCAAAGTGGGAGGGAATTTGTACCTTTTTATAGCTATACGGGTGGTATGACAGTCACAGAAGCCAGAATCCAGTGAATGGAAACTAAAACGTAGAAGCAGCAGTAATCTGGTAATGAAGGGGGAAAAAGAACTACAGCACAATCAATGGGAAGTTCCTCCTTTTTAAGGATGGTGTAACTATATCCAAGCAAAAGTATTTTTTTGTTAAAATTTTTTTTTCATTACCCACTCCCTGAATTGCAATGCAACAGTATTTTATTAAAGAGTCCATGGTAAATCAGGCAGCTTCCCTGAATATCTCATGTAAGCAAAGGTTGTTAGGAACTGTGGTTATGTGTGCCTTATCCCTAACTTGGTGGTGGTGGTGGAAAAGGTCATAAATCTGAGGGAAAAATGAACAGAGAAAAAAAGGAAATTTGGTGTGCCAGTCAACTTAAACAGTTTTCCCAAATGGGCAGTGCTCTGGGCTGGCCTCTACACAGTGGAGCAGGCAGGAAACTACAGTGCTGCTTTCTCATGTACTACCATTACACTGCTGCTTAAGTCTTTTCTGCATAGTGGGGGAAAGTTTTTGTTTCACAGAGCCAAGCCATATAGACACAATCTGAAGTCCTTCTGTTGTTTTTATCATCAAAATGATTTATTTTCTGATTGTTCTCCCGTGTCTCTTAGAACTGTTTTTTTTAGTAAGCACTGTTGTCTTTAAATTTACAACTTAGCCTTTGCTTAAGACTTCTTAATCAGACTTGCTTCTAATTTTAACAAGGGCAAAGTGTTTCCTTACATTTTTTAAAACTGAAAAGATTTAAATTTATATTTTAAAATGCATTTAAATAGGATTGCAGTTTTTATGCTTCTGTTTAATATTGTAACTTAACTATTCAAAAGAAAATCAGACATTGATGGAGCACAAATAAAATAAGTCCCTTGGCTTGTTTCCAACTCTTTTCCTAACATCCCAGAGAAAGATCTTTTTTTTTTTTTTTTGAGACAGTGTCTCACTCTTTTGCCCAGGATGGCCCTAAACTCCTGGGCTCGAGGGATCTTCTTGCCTCAGTGCCATCAATGCACCCAGCTTCTGCCATTTCTCATAGCTTAGATGTAATTTACTAACACTGTGACAGCTAAGAATATTTTAGGAACAAAGAGGATGATGTGAACTGAAACAGGAAATTGCATACACAAAACATTTCAACAGAGCACTACAGTTATAAAGTGCTTTCAGAGGAATTATCTTACTTGACTGTTAGAACAAAACTTTAGGTAGGTGGTGGGACCCCATTTTACAAAGGAGAAAACTGGGGATTAGAAGATAATTAAGTTCTCCCAAAATCATAGATGACAGAGCCAAGACTCGAAGACAGATCTTCCAAGTTCAATCTGTTTCTTTTACTTTATCATAGTGTTTGAAGTATCTTGGGTGAACAGCAGAATACTTTCACCAATTTCAAACTTTTTACACATTTATTTTCACTTTCTTTTTAGTCATTCCCTATTAAAATTCTAAGTTAAATAGTAACTTACTTTTATTCTGTTTTCTGATGGCAAAACCATTTATAGCAATGAACTTACTGAGAATTGCTTTACTCACATTTCATAGCTTTTGATATATAGTATTTTCATTGCTAAAGACTGTATTTTAAGATTTTTGTCAGTAAAATGCATTCCTAGAATATAGTTTTGAAGAATCCTTAGGTGTTAAATTGTTATCATTTTGAATAAAGATAACATTCATTACAACATGGACTGGCCCATCATATATATACTTTATATCAAGTAAACTTAATATTAATAAAATTTAACATTTAATGTTAATATACATATACGAAACTCTTGATTTTCTTGGACAACACTACTTATTAAAAGAAACAATTTTTAAATAACCTGGCTAGTTGTTTAGAGCAAAGTGCAACCAGCAAAGTTGCACATTAATCTCCCATGGGGAAACTGCATGAAAGAAAACTACTGTATGGTCAAAAATTGACACATGATCTCAAGATGCATCAATTCCACCAGAAAAAAAATCCAATACAAAGATCCTATTACCAGTAGATATAAAGACACACATCTGGCAGAATCTGAGGATGTACTTGACCTACAACAATCTAAGTAAATGCAATATATGTACCTGTTCTTCATTAGACGAACCTCTCTCTTTCGCGCTGCTTCTTCAGCAGGCTGTGTAGGAAGTGCTGGAGAGGATGCCATAACAACTCCAGGGGCAATAGTGCTAGTGGGTGCTGTGCGAATCTGGTATGTTTGTACATCTCCAGAGGCAGCTGAAAAGAACAGTGAACATGATATAAGACAGAAACACTGCAACTTGATTCAACTGTGTCAATCATCTATCTAAGCAAACATTCTGGATTAAAAGGGAAGCAAAAAGAACAGATGATTCTGGCTAACATGTTGAAAAAATCAGTACTCTTTGGGTCATTACTAAGAAATAATTCCCAGTTTAATGTATTTATTAGTATAGACATGGGTGAAAGAGGTCTTAACCTATGTCTGAGTTTTATTTTATTTTTCATTGGAATGAAGTTCTATGCTGTTGTTAACATGCTTACCAACCTTAAGTCTAAAAGGTAAGTAGGGCACAGCTTGGATGATCTTCCTAGATATAGTCCTCAATGTCTTCCTTTTGATATTGGTAAATTCATATTAAAAAATTTCAAGTAGACTCTTGCCACGACATAAAAACGACCATGATTTTTTCATAAAATAGCAAAATGGAAGAGAAAATAAAGCATTATGGTCAACTATTGTAGATTTCTAATTGAAACAAAACTGAAAGTATGAAAAAGTGTACCAACTTGATGCCAATTATATAATCTGTAAACATATTGTTTTAATGTAAATGATAATGGCTAAATAAACTGAAGTTTTATTTTTCTAACTGATCTACCATTTCTGAAAACAAACACAATCACTATTTACCAAACTGCTTCTAAAAACAGCTTAATAATATGCTCTCCTAAGAATAAGGAACCTAACATTAAAACTTAAGAGAATTTGAAGGTACATAAAGTCATTCATATTATTAATATCAATTAAAACGTGTATAGTTTGAGTGGAAAGATTTATACTAAATGTGTTACCATCTTCAAACTGACGTTCAGAATTCAAATTCACTGACATCCTGCTTTACAATTTTTGAGTACCTGCATGTAAAGTGAAAAGGTGTTTTATTCCCATCAATAAGGAAAAGATTATCTTTTTCAAATATTTGTTTAGTAACAGAATATATTCTGTAAATACATTAGGGCTCTTTAAATAAGTTATGACTATAGACACAACTTTGGCTTTTTAGGAAAAAAAAAAGTTATGATTCTCTCCAGTTGGTATTTTAGGATCATTCAAATGTTATTTTCCACAATAAAGGGATACTTATGTCATTATCTACATAGGCAAAATGCATTATTTATGAAAATATTTTTTAAAAATTTACTATTATTTCCTCAATCTGCAAATTTCTAATCTGGCCCAATTTATACTCTTGAAATATTTAAATGAATTCAAAGAAAAATGGTCAATTCCTATCCATAAAGGTTCCTGAAATAAAAAAAATGAAAAAAGCAATTTCTATGATTCATCAGGATTTAACTACTACTTTTTTTCCAAAGACAGCAGATTTGCCTACTGATATAGTATCTTTTGGAATAGAATGTTTTCATTCGAAATAAAAACTGATGGTCTTAGAAAAAAGGGGTCCTAAATTTCTTTTGAACAAAAATCAGAGAAACAGAATCCTGAACCTCCAAAGATTCTTATCAGTGATTTAGCACAACTCTCATTTGAAACATGGAAAAAAAAAATGAGGACTACAGAGTTGGGTCTTGTTCAAGGTCACAAAGCAGATCGAAGCAAAGTTAGATCTTAAATTTATCTTTCCCAATTCCTTATTTCCTTGCCTTTCCTTCTAACCTACCCTATTTCTCCTATCTCAAATACTAAAGGTGTTAAAGATAGACAGATGCTGTATTTTTAAAACTGAAAATAGTTGTTTTTATGCCATGACATTTTGGTCCAATTGGAATAATGGAAGAGTTCATGGAAAATATATTCTGTAATACATTCAAGAAAAATTAACTACATTTTAACAGTGCTTTGCAATATGATACTTACTTTTTCTGAGAGTTTATAAAATTTTAATATTTCAACGAATTTTCCACGCCTGTGAATTCTGAATTCCCTTACCTTGAACAACAACTTGGTTGCTGGGCACTAAGATCTGTTGTCCGTCAGTGGTCTGTGCATACTGCAGAATGGTAGTACCCGGCTGAGTAGCGGCTGCATTGGTCATGGTTAATGTTTGCAGGCCCTGTACCCCATCGGTACCATTGTTAGCCAGTTGTATTGCTCCTCCCTGGGTAATGGCAACTAAAACCCAATGGATTTTATTGTTACAAGTGTAATTAATACCATATAATACATTTAAAACACATTAAATCCAATGTAGAATAATTTGCAAGACATAATCTAAGAGAAATTACAGCAAATAACATCACCAAGAAGGATCTGCTATACTCAAGTAACCTGCTGCACAGGAAACCTACATCCAATTTCTACAAGACAAATGTGCTCTATGAACCATATTATAATTTGTAATAGTTATGCCTATTAATAACTTTAAAAAAACATGTAAGTGGGAAAATGTTAAATCCTTTTGAAGTTATTTGATTCTGAAGAGGTTCCACTTTGTGATCCATACTTTATTTTAGCATTAACTGTAGAATACATTAATTGTTTAATATTTGCTGTCCCACTGGTAAATACATTTTAGGGTAGGAAATGTTATTTTTCTTCTCTACTTTCATGCACTTAGCACAGTGGTGGGCATGTAATAGGCACCCAATAAATGGTTGTTTTAAAGTGTAATTCCTGACAGTTCATCAGTGCATTCTACTCTTTAACTCTTCTAGCAATTCATAAACTATTTCAAAAGTCCACTCAATGAAGCAACTGCAATATCCTATGGAACTTAATTATCACAGAGTCTCTCATAGAGTTTAAAATTACAACTCAAGATCATCATTTAGAAAAAAATATTTTACTGTTATTTCTAAGTTACATATTCAAGCATTTGCATATAGGACCCTTTGTTGTTTATGCCGTAATTAACCACACTTGCCATTCATCTGTTATAAACTAAATCAACTTTTGCTAATACTAATAGATATTTCACTTTATAAAAAGCTGAAATCACCTTTATGCTACCATATATGGAAAAAGTTAATTTAAAAAATAGATTATTTTATTTGGAAGAAGCAATCCTTTAGATACTAGAAGTGAGATACACAGTTGGATCCTCTCTAGACAAATCTCCCTAATAGGGGTCAAGTTTTCTAGAAAGAGACAAACTAAAAATCACAATACTACATATAAAATAGTGTAATGTTGGAGCAGAAAGCCATGATGTTTTTAAGCAGAACCAGCGAAATCCAAGCCTCAAAAAAAAAAAAAAAAAAAAAAAATAGTATAATGGATCATAACTAAGAAAAAACTAAAATATGTAAGAAAATCAACATGTCTGACTTAAGCATGTTACTAATAAATATCTATTAGAAAGGAATTAGTTTGGGATGAATTGTTACCAAGTTCTGGGAAACTATAATATCCTGAGGCGTTTGTACATGGAAAATTAATTCTCCACTGCTCAATCAAGAAATAAGAAGAGGCTGGGTACAATGCCTTATGCCTATTAATCCCAGAACTTTGGGAGGCCAAGGTGGGAGGATCACTTGAGGACAGGAGTTTGAGACTAGCCTAAGCAACATAGTGAGACTCCGTCTCCACAAAAAAATATATATTTAAAAAAAAAAAAGAAAAAGAAATAAGAGTTAATGGCTATGATGTGGTTAGTTTAGCAAAATAATACTTGTGGAAATTAAAACATTGCCATACACAATCCATCCACTTTAGCTAATCCCAAAAGTTTTACTTATCTTAGACAAGGGGAAAAAAATGGAATGTAGAAGAACTATTCTAAGATTAATTTTGTGTGATTACTTCAAAGAATCAGAAGGTTAACAGAATCAAACCCCAATTTCTCATGTATAGGTAATAAGCAAATTCCACTATATGTAACACACCACTTTCTGCTTGGCTGCATAGCAATGAACTCAAGGCAGGAGGAAGGAAGTAGTAAACCATATATGAAAAGACCTGAGTTCTAGTCCAAGTTCCATCACTAAACTTATTTATAAATAAAAACATCTGGTTCTAGCCACTAAGTACAATAGTCGTAAATATCAAATGAGGTCATATATATGAAAATACTTTGAAAGCTGAAATCTGATCCTATTGAACATGGTTTTTCTCTATAGTATTTATTTATATGCTTCATTATTCCAAAAGGATTTGAGATAGTTTTTAATAAAACAAAAGTCATTAAAACAAGAATAAAAAGATAGAAGTCAAGTCACTGATACATCTCTAACTATATATAACAATTCTACTAGAAAAATCTATACTAAGAAAGGTATACAATTAAGCATAAACTTAGCTGAGATTCTGGAATAAGGAAGAAAACATCATGAGACAGTTTTATTTAGTGAAACAAAAATATTCAAGTCTAAAATGACAGATACATGCTTTTTTACCTAAGAGTAGAATCTCTAACAAAATTTCATTATCAGGGACAGGTGAACCAAGTAATGAATAAACATAGTAACAGCATGAATTAAAAATAATAACCAATTTATGGAAAGAATATATACTGACACAAGCACTTAGAAGAGCAATTGGGGAGGATATGCATTCATTCAACAATTTCACTCCTAGTATGCTATCCCACTGAGATGCTACCACATATATAAGTATGTTTATTTTAGCCTATTTGAAATAGTAGAAATGTCCTCAATGTTCCTCAGTGGAAGAATGTTAAATGTTAACATTTATACAGTGAAACATGATGCATGTTAACAGTTAAAGAAACAGTATACATAACTATATTTATGTTTGTATGTCTACAGTATATAAATAATGTAGGTTTCACTTGTGTAAAAAAACTGATAATGTGTATATATAAATAGAATGGAAAAGAATGGAGGAATATATATCACTCTTAGTATTGGGAAGGGATGAAAAGGATTTTTACTTTTCATTAATACTATAAACCTCTAGCATTTGAATTTTGACAACCGTATATTCATTTTATAAGAAATCTGTAAGTATTGCTATATATGTGAGTATTCATTATATTGCTTCTTAATGAAAAATCAAGAACATAATGTTAAATCAGTTCCATCAAAGCTATAGATGCATATACAGAGAAGATAAGGGATAAAGATAATGAATAAAGCTTTAAAAATCCCAAGGTATTAATCTCTTAAAACTAGCAGTTTTCAGTTGCTGGAGGAGAGGGGTGTACTAAATTAAACATGTAGGGGGACAGTGGTATTTCTCTAAACTTCACTTCTCTTTTTCAGATTATGATAAGCCTCTTTTCTAAAGAGCATGCTTTCTAGTTTGAGTGAGAATCTCTGTAATAGTGCATCTCTGTTACTGACAGAATGTTGTAGACCTTAGGTATGCTGAAGTAGAAAAAATAAAGATCAATGTATCAACATTGTAGAACATCTTGAATAACTAAAATTATCTGGATATGAAACTAACTTAAACTAAAAATACACCTACAGGTATAGGTATGTACCTCTTTATATCTGCCAACAAAGAGCTTAAGAAATAAAATGACTGAGCTCATTCAACTTAAATAGTGGATAAGAAGTTTAGTAAAAAATGCATGCCTTCTACTTACTATCAAAAGTTTAAGCTTTGGGAGAGCTAAAAAGTTTGCTACTTGAAAATCTGCTTTTAATAGAGTTGGAATGCTAATTAAGCATTATACAAACCAAGGCTGATTTTTTTAGCTTTAACTAAAAAACTAGTGTCCTGTGGGGGTCAAATTTTTACACATATTTCAGATATAGATTATTTCAGGGCATTAGAAAACTAATGCAACGAAGGAGGTTTAATGTGTATATTTAATTTGTAATTAAGGTGGGGGGGAACTATATAATGGGCAGTATTGGGTTTAATGAACAAATCAAAATGAAGAAATCAATGAATGAATCAATGAGGCATTTGGAGAGGCAATGGTTTAGGGGAAAATAGAGGGAAAAAAAGTACCTTCACAAAATACCTTTGATCACATAAAAGCAGAATTCAAAAGCATTTTATAATAGATTTAGGTGAAAGATAAGAGGTAAAAGAGATAAGAGAGACCTAAGTATCCGACAGAGACATCACAGAAATGAAAACTTTAATAATTGTGCAAGAGAAAACTTTGCTTTCTGTGAGCCAAAATGCAAAGTGTCTGAATTTCAGCAGTCCTTATGTTTATATTATTAGCATTCATGACACTACCTTTTTTTTTGTTTGTTTATTTGAGACAGAGTCTCACTCTGTTGCCCGTTCTAGAGTGAGTGCCGCGGCGTCAGCTTAGCTCACAGCAACCTCAAACTCCTGGGCTCAAGCAATCCTTCTGCCTCAGCCTCCCAAGTAGCTGGGACTACAGGCATGCGCTACCATGCCCGGCTCATTTTTTCTATATATATCTTTAGTTGGCCAATT
>CAUYRT010104569.1:0-42915 GCA_963574885.1 Lepilemur ruficaudatus | reverse complement strand
TTTTTTTCCATTGCAATTATTATCTTCTAATGCAGCATTGTGAGCAAAAACTCCAGTTGTTAAAGAACACATAAAATATAATTTCATTTATGTAAAATTTAATTCAAGTCAAAATACAAATGTACTGCCTTACCACATATGTAGTAACCTCTCAACAGTAGCAAGGTCTTGATAAATTCCACATTCAGGAAAATAGTTACCTCTGAGTAGGAGAGAAGGAGATGCACTCAGAAGGACATGTGGAAGATTGTAAGCATAAGGGCGACAGTAATCACATTTCTTAAATAGGGGATGGATACATAGATGCTAATTACAGAATTATTTATTCTTTTCACATATCTAAATTTTAAAGTCATATATAGTTGCTGGAAGAAGCTGTAGCTTTAACTAGTTACATAAATCAGATTTAAGACTGCAAGCGTTCATATCTCTTATTTTCTTTAATGTAGGTGACAAAAGTCCTATGAGTTACTATTATTGTTCCCATTTTTATAGATGAAGGAATCAAAGCTGACATGGGTCCCATTTCCCAGCTCATACATCCCTGGCAGCCAGGACTAGATCAGAAACCTTTATTTGGATCCTCAGCTGCAAGGCTAGCGCTCGATGGGGTTCAGGACATGCCACACCGAGATACGGCACCTTGGCGTTTGAGAAAATCGCGTAAGTAGGGAGATCTCTCTGACCTTCTCTGCAGTAGGTCATAAGACAAGACCCTCATGTGGTTACTAAAGAATCTCTGATTTTTCTCTGAAGTAGGTCATAAGATCCCCATGTGAGAGATGCCCATCCCATACCCAGAGGAAAGGAATGCTCTTATCTCTGTAGACAAGGAGATGCAGAAGAATCTGACAAGCGGGTCTTGCCAAGTTCCCCCAGCTCATCACCATGAGATCACATCCCCTTGTCCGATCACGCATCTTCGTCAAACTCAGACTACAAATATACAGGTTTCCCTGTTTCTTTGGGTCTTCATTTCCTTATGAAGCTTCTCATGTCACATAAAACTTATATGAAATAAATGTAGGATGTTTTCTGTTCTTAATCTGTCTTTTGGTATAGAATCCTCGGCCACGAACCTTGCCATGGTAATGAAAGAAATATTTGCTCCCTACACGCTTATGGAGAGATTTTCCGAGGCATGTTGTTGACAGATGAACAGACCACGTCCGTGGTCCATCCTATATTTGAAACACAACGGTGAAAACACGCTAGTGTTGTGCTTCCTCAGACTCCAGGTTCTTTTCATTTTAACTTCTTCTACCAAAGATACTGGTAATTGAGGGTAAGTGGAAAGAAACTTTTAGCAGGCTGCTTTGGATAAACATGCCTGTGCGGCTGATTCAGTTCATCCACAAAGGGGAATGCAATTGGCTTTCCTTCTCTGGAATGACATTATCAGCAGTGATGTGTCAAAAGCCCAGAAAAGAAAACAAATGTACCTGCAACAAAGATGTAAAATGTTAAAAGATTCAACAAATGGAAAAAAAAGAAGTCATCATTGAGAACACAGCATTCAAAGCAGTTAGCATAATTCGTGCTTCTCAGCCTTACCCTCAAGTCAATGTGCTTTAAAACTACTTAACGCTCCATTCTCCATCATAAAATTACAGTCTCGTCATTTGTTCATCCGTCCAATCAGTACACACACACAGTCTTCAGATTTGGAAGACATTCTTGTCTCACCAGAGGTAAGCATTTTTTCAGAACTAATTACTCTATTTGTCAGTACCTTAGGAAGCATGACCTTAAAACATTACTTTTAGTAAATGTTTTCCAAAATTCACATGCCAATAAGGAAGGAAAGCTTGATAAAGCCGGTATATCTCACTGACGTATTTTAACCATGCCAGATTATGCTGTTTATGATGAAGGGCTTGATTGGGAACAGGGGCCGTGATGGGAAACTCTAAGCACTTGGTTTCACTTGTTCACTACAGTGTTTTTTATTTCACTTCCTGTGACAACCGTGGCTGTCTACACTCCATTTAGAATCAGAATACATGGAATTCAAGTCATACTGTCTTGTTTACTAACTTAAGAAATTACTCAGAATTTCCACGTTCATATTTGTAAGTAGAGGATAAAAACATCTATCTGGCAAGGTTTACTAAGAATTACATGACACATTTTACCCGAGAACCTACCAAAATTAAAACAATATATAGGAAATATAAGGTATTAACAGGGCAATCTAGTAAGTAGCCAAGAGGGGTGGGAAAAAAATTGAAAAGGCATTTCCTCTGATTTGTGCAATGTTCAAGAAACTAAACACAATGAAAACAAAAATGAAAGTTGAAAACATGAGCAGATCAAGAAATTTTAGCTATGGCCAATTATGGGCATGTAGATTTTTTTTTTTTTAATTTTGGAATTTTACAGGGGCATACACGCTTTGGTTATGTAATTTGCTTTTGAACAGTTTGAGTCAAAGTTGTAAGTGTGCCCATCACCCACTGAGTGTGCATTGTACCCATTAGGTGTGAATTTACCCATCCCCCCTCCCCTCCCACCTACTTGATTTCCCTAGAGTTCTACTTCCATATGTGCACATAAGTAAGTGTTGAACAATTAGTTCCAATTTAGTATTGAGTACCTGTGGTGTTGTTTTTCCATTCTTGCGATACTTCACTAAGATGAATGGTTTCCAGTCCCATCCAGGTTGTTCAAAAAGGTACTCCATGGTATACATAAACCAATTTTATTAATCCACTCATGTATTGCTGGGCACTTGGGTTGTTTCCACATCATTGCATTGTGAATTGTGCTGCTATAAACATTCCAGTGCAAGTGTCTTTTTTATAAAATGTCTTTTTTTTTTCCTTTGAGTAAACACATAGTAGTGGGATTGCTGGATCAAATGGTAGTTCTACTTTTAGCTCTTTGAGGTATCTCCATACCACCTTCCACAGAGGTTGTAGTAGTTTACAGTCCCATCAGCAGTGTGCGAGTGTTCCTGTCTCTCCACGCGCACACCAGCATTTGTCATTTTAGAACTTTTTGATAAAAGCCAATATCACTAGAGTTAAGTGATATCTCCTGGTGGTTTTGATTTGCATTTTACTGATAATTAGAGATATTGGGCATTTTCTCATATGTTTATTGGCCATTAGACTATCTTCTTTTAAATATCTTCTGTTTATGTCTTTTGTCCACTTTTCAATAAGGTGGTTTGATGTTTTCTTCCTGATTTGCTTGAGTTCTTTGTAGATTCTAATTATTAGCCCTTTATCAGATGTATAGCATGGGAATATTTTCTCCCATTCTGTAAGTTGACTGGTTGCTCTCGTGATAGTTTCCTTGGCTATGCCAAAGCTTTTTAATTGAATCAAGTCAAATTTATGTACTTTTGTTGTTCTGAGATTGCTTTTAGGGTCTTCTTCATAAATTCGTTGCCTATAAGAGTTTTTCCAACATTTTCTTCTAGAATTCTTATAGTTTCAAGACTTAGTCTGTTATACTTCATGAATTACTTTTGTGAGTGGTGAGATGTGCGGATCCTGTTTTAGTCTTCTACATGTGGCTATCTGATTTTCTCAGCATCATTTATTGAATAGAGATTCTTTTCCCCAGTGTATGTTGTTGTCTGCTTTGTCAAAGATCAGATGACAATATGAGGATGGTTTTATATCTGGGTTCTCTGTTCTGATCCATTGGTCTATGTCTCTGTTCTTGTGCCAATAATATGCTGTTTTAGTTACTATAGCCTTGTAGTATAGCTTGAAGTCTGATAAAGTGATGCCTCTTGATTTCTTCTTTTTTCTTAAGGTTGCTAAAGAAACCTTTCTTATTCATGGCTATTCATGATCTTTTCTGGTTTCAAATGAAGCATAGAAAAATGACATTGATATTTTAATGGACATTGCACTGAATCTGTAAATCAATTTGGGTAGTATATTTTAAAATTTTAAAATGTTAATTCTGCTGATCCATGAGCATGGTATGTTTTCCCATTTGTTTACATCCTCTGCTATTTCCTTCCACAGTGTTTCATAGTTCTCACTTTAGAGATCTTTCACCTTCTTGGTTAAATGTATTCCTGGGTATTTTATTTTCCTTGTTTCTATTGTGAAAGGTATTGAGTCTTTGATTTGATTCTCAGCTTGAATGTTGTTGATGTATAAGAATGCTACCGATTTGTGTACAATGATTTTGTAACCTAAGACTTTGGTGAATTTATTTATCAGTTCCAGGAGTCTCTCGGCAGAATCTTTGTGTTTTCCAAATATAAGATAATATCATCAGCAAAAAATGATAGTTTGACCTCTTCTTTCCCCATTTGGATACCCTTGGGGTATACAAATATTGTAGTGAGTATTTTTGGATTCAAACCCAAGGAATAATCCATGAAAGAAATAATTAATAAGCTGTACATCATTAAATTTAAAATTTCTGCCTTGGGAGAAACACTGTTAAGAGAATGAAAAGGCAACCTATAGACTGCAAAAAAATATTTACAAAAGACATCTGATAAAGATCAAAAAATATTATCCAAAAAATACAAAGAACTCTTAAACCCAACAATAAGAAAACAAACAATCCAGTTAAAAAGTGGGCTGAAGACCTAAACAGACACCTCACCAAAGAAGATACAGAGACAACAAATGATCATATGAAAAGACGCTTCTCATCATGTGCCCTTGAGAAAATGCAAATTAAGACAACAAGGGCTTACCACTACACAACTGTTGCAATGGCCAGAATTCAGAGCATGAACACCACCAAGTCCTTGGCAGGATGTGGAGCAATGGGAACGCCCATTCAGTGGCTGGTGGGATACAAACTGGTACAGCCATTTTGGAACAGAGTTTGACCATTTCTCATAAAACTACCTCCACCTTCACCATGCAATCCACCAATTGTACTCCTTGGTATTTATCCAGAGGAGTTTAAAACTATGTCCACCCAAACACCTGCACATGCATATTTAGAGAAGCTTCATTTATAATTCCCAAAACTTGAAAGCGACTAAGAGACCTTCAGTAGGCTAATGGATAAACAAACTGCGGTACATCTAGACAGCAGGATATTATACAGAGCTACAAAGAAATTAGCTATCAAGCCATGAAAAGACAAAGAGGAACCTTAAATGTGTATTTCTAAGTGAAAGAAGCCAATCTGAAAAGCCTACATATTGTATCAGTCCAACTATATGACATTTTGGAAAAAGCAAAACTATGGGGACAGTAAAAGACCAGTGGTTGTGAGGGGTTAGAGGGAAGGGAGGGATGAACACGTGAAACACAGAACATTTTTAGGGCAGTGAAGCTACTCTCTCTGATGGCATATTGGTTAATATATGCCATTATACATACATCCCTAATGTAAACTATGGGCCTTGGGGAATAATGGTGTGTCAGCGCAGGTTCATCCATGGTGACATATGTCCCCTCTGGTCCAGGTGTTGTTCGTGGGGGAGGCTGTCTCTATGTGGAAACATGAGGCACATGAGAACTCTTTGTATTCACTGCTTAATTTTCCTCTAAACTTAAAACTGCTCTAAAAAAGCTAAAATCCATTAGAGAAAGTAATTGTGGGAAATAGATATTGTGGGAAAAAGATATTATGAGATTAGTATACTGGGGTATGAAGAGGCTTGTTGCGGGGAAAGTTAGAAGAAAAATGAAGTAACTGGCAGAGAAGAGATGAGGTTGGGAACAGCAACCATGTCTAAAGGGGAACTGCAGTACGTGTTAGCAATGGGCTGGTAAGTCAGCGTTCCATGAAGATTAAAGTTCTGATTTGTAGTATTGCCAGTGTTCAGGGTGTAGATGCTCCCACTTGGCCCATTTTGACCTACTGACATTCATATCACTGGACATGGGATTGGGAAGGGATGGATGAGTTGGCTCCTGCACATGGCGGTGTGCATTGCAAATCCTCCTTTTTCACTCATTCACATTTTGGAATGGGATCTTTGGAAGAAATGGAAAGGAGAGCTGAGTTGACACAAAGTAGGCAGGGAGACAGCTTAGTCTGCCCCAGTGGGCCGGTCACATGGCAGCCACAGTGGAATGGGACTTGGTGCTAAACTCTCTGGCGTCTTGAGTTACAACGGTTACTTCAAAACATAAAACCTAGCACTGTCAAAGCACAATTTTCTTATTTTTATCACTCACAAAAATGTTTCTTGTTAGAAGAAAAACAGACCTACTATTTTTATAATAGGCTGTTTTATAGTGTCAAAAATAATAAACTTCACATGAAAATATATAAAATGAAATTCTGTCCTTTGATTTTAATTTGCAAATTCCCTTATCTGTTATAATCTTTCTACTTTTTAGTCTGTTCATGAGTTTGAAAAATAAAATTAAAAATTAGGATGTAAAGTAAATCTTTTTAAAATGACTTTTCTACCTTTACATTTTAGAAGCCATTGATTAGATGGATCAAGTAATAATTTAATTTCATATCTTTCTCATTTATAGATATTACAGTATTTCTTCTGGTAACATTAATATATGGATACCCACTCTAAGATGTATTATTCATGTTGTTTTGTGAATAGAAATATTTGATTAGTTGCATGGAACCAGATTAAATAAGAAAAAGTAGAAAACTTTTATACTGTTGAATAAATCCTGATGAGATGACAGAATAAAAAAAGATCAATAGTTCCCAAGCAAAGCTATTCTGTGAAATACCAGTACCTTCACATGCCCTAAATTAACCTCAGAGAATGAGAGACCAGATTGTTTAAATTATTTTTAATATCATAATGTACCTCTAAGTGACATAAAAGAAAACCCAGAGTAAACAGTTTAATCCCTGTTGTACATAGAGACATATACTGCTGATAATAATAACAATTCTAGTAATTTCCAACTATTTAGCACCTAGTTTACGCTAACAGCCAAAAAACACAAATCAAATTTCATGAAACATTAGACCACATTAGCTGTCTCCCACCCTTACTTTTGACCTCGTTGCGATCTAGCTTTCATCCTCATCACTCCGCTCTGGTGACTCAGGACAGGGTTAACACTGATGTCCCTATTGTGAAGTTCAATACACTTTTCATCTTGCAAAGCCCCTCTGCTGCATACGATCTTGATGTCTTTCTGAAATGTTCTTCCTTTCTCAGGTTCTGGTCTCCTCCTGCTCAGTGCCTATGCCTTGGTCTCCTCAGAGAGTTGCGTTAAAGTTCTCGTTCCTTCTCCAGGATGTTCCCAAGCGCCCCACAATTGCTCTGCTGCCCCTCCATACACCAGCACTCCACAGACAACCTCATTTCAGTTTGTAATGAAAATGAGTTGTTGAGAATAAGAAATACCTTGAATAGAAAATTGCTTTGTTTTCCAATGAGGACAGAATAAGCTTAATGGTCTCTGAAAACACCAAATAAAGAGAGAAATAATTGCTTCATCTTGTTGAGGGTAGTCATCTCTGAAATTGGATAAAATAAAACAGAGGAATCAGCTGGTCTTACCATCATTATCATGTTGAAAATTAACAAAAGAATACTAACAAAGATATGCAATACTCATAACCTGTGGAAGTCAACCTACTTATTTCAGACATAAATATTCTTTGTACATTCATTGATTAATATTGATAATAATATTATTGTTTTTAATATTGACATTATCTCCAATATATCTGTGAACTACCTGACATATCACTTTGATCTACTGATTGATTATAGCACGACTAGGAGAACTTATGGATTTATACCATATAAATAGATGAAAATGGCCAAAAAACAAACTTTTTTGCTAAATGTTGCTTTAATGATGACAATTATATCCAATCACAATGAAGAGATTTAATTACAGTGAACTTGAGAAAAACAAATTATTTTCCATATTACGGTTCAATTGTGGGTCTTCTTGAAATTAAATCAATTTACTGCTAGCATTAACAAGAAAAAAAATGTCATATTTACACTACTTGAGAGAATATCTTTGAAAACTTTAATATCAGTGGCTTATATATTTAACAAGTATGGAAAATAAAAGCTGGAAGAAATAGCAAGCATTTTTTTTGAAAAGCAAAATATCTTCCAAACATGTAAAGGTTAACAACAACAACAAAAAATGGTCAACTCATTATACAGGCTTAAAATCTCCTTGACAAAACATCATGTTCCTTTACTAAGTAATAGAAGTTCAGACTGAATTATGTTCCTTTGTTTTGTACCCAACTCTTCCAAAGAAATCTAAAAGCTCTTTCTGAGAAGGAAGTACATCTTCTCTTTATTTTTATAGCCTAACTATATTCATTACAATAATATCCAGTACAATGCTTCAGGCATTGAATAGTTTACTAGTACAACCGAAATTAGACTTTTCTTTTGTATTTTGTTTTATATCCAGAAAGGCCTCCTGAGTTTAGCTCAAATAAACTCCTAAAAATTTTAATGAGAACAAATTAGTTTTACAAATGCACATACAGATTGAACATAAAATCAACTGTCTTTGGGGACATCATTTCCACAGACACATAATTAATTATAGCCATGAAATACAATATAAATAATGCACATCCACATTTTTCACATTTTGAAATGAAAGTGCAGACACATTTGATTCATTTCACCTGACAACCCAGAGCCTTCCGACTCAAACGCAGGCCTTTTTATGGCAGAGCAATCAAGTCTCTAATTAGGGCCGGCGTTTCACCCGCGTCTTCCTGTCACCGCCTAGGCAGCTTGTGCTTTTGACAGCCTCGATAAGAGCTGGGTGGGAGAAATCACAGGAATAAAAATGACTATTTTTAAAAGAGGAAGAACTCCTATGGTAGAAGTCTAATTACACTAAAGAGTTCTAAAAATTATATAATTTCAAAAGACAAACTTCCATGGTTAACCACAATTAGACATTTTTAAAGGGGGAATTTGCACCTCCCCTTGACCCAAGGGTCAGAGGCAGTAATCTGTTTTAATTATTGTTTCCGGGAACTGACTTCCAAACCTGTTTTTTCCCATATCAGGTGTCTCTTCTACACTCTCCTCTCTATATCGAGTTATCCTCTGAATATCTTAATTTATGTATTTCTTTGACACCTGAAATTCAGGATGCCAAAACTGACGATCCTGGTCACTCCTAAATCAACCTCCAATTTTCCTTCATCCAAGAAATGATGCCACCTTCTGCCCACACGACTACCCTTGAGCCTTTAAACTCCATTGTGATCCATCCACTCGGTTGTCAATCCAAGGATATCTCAGCTCTACAATATTGCATCTTATCTGTTTTCTGGTATCTGTCTACTGACGCTGGCCTATTATGTATCCTTATTTTCTCTTCTCTGGACCACACAATGGCCTGTTAAGTACCCAAGGTGAAGATGGAGTTCCCGCCAGCCCACTCTGCTGTAATCTCACTGAAAACACAAGCTGCTGATTCTTCCTGCTCCCTGAGGAAGCACTCTCAAAAAATTGTCCTCGGCTGGGCGTGGTGGCTCAGGCATATAATCTCAGCACTTCAGGAGGCTGAGGAGAGGTCCTTTTGAGGAGTTCGAGACCAGCCAGGGCAACACAGTGAAATCCCGTCACTACAAACAATATTTTAAAAAATTAGCCAGGCGATGGCATGCACAGGTAGTCTCAGCCACTTAGGAGGCCCAGGCAGGAGGATTGGTTGAGCCCAGGAGCTCGAGGCTGCAGTGAGCTATGATTGTGCCACTGCACTCCAGCCTGGGTGACCCTGCCTCTAAAAAACAACACTGATAAACAAAACAAAATAACTGTCCTTCTGTGAGTTCAATTATTTTAGCTTTTACATGTAAATGAGAACATGCAGTATTTGTCTTTCTGTGCTTGGCTATTTTCACTTATAATGTTCTCCAAAAAGAAAAAAAGAAAACAAACTTCCCCGTGTATAGGAAACAAAGATAAGAAATAGTTAATGAAAAGTAAAGAAGAGGGTGAGTTCTGTGATCTCATATTTTAGAAAACCATTGTGACAAGTATAAATAATCCACTCAGAGTCTTAGATGCAGGAATGAGCACCTGTAGCCTCCCAGGAAGAACACGTATAAAGTTCAATGTTTCCAAAACTTATTTTACAACAAATTTTTTTTTCCCCAAGTAGACTTACTAGTGTTTAGAGCAATCATTTCGGGATCAGTTGGCTTATCTATAGGATTTCCCCTGAGCTCCTGAATTTAAGAACTTCCTCTTGAGTCACGTATCAGTGAGATTTGGGATGGGTTTGGAAGAAAGAGAGGGAAGGGTCTTGACAGACAAACTCATGGAAGAACAGCAATGCAGGGAGAAGAGGAAGACCGAGACTTGGAGAATGTGCCTGTTTTAAGGAAGTGTTAGTTGTCCACAAAGATGTTCACTACTTTTGTGACTGATATTTGAATTGTAGATTTTATTTATTATAAACGATAGGAATAAGACTTGGGAGAAAAATAAGGACTTGGGGGATAATTATTTTCTGCTGAGTTGTGTATCTGCCCCTTTGGGGTAGCTTTCTACCACCAGTTCAGGTAGAAACTTTGAGATAATTCAAGTAAATATGAGCTTTTAGCTTTAGAATGACTTGGAAACTTATTTCGTGATATGAAATAAGAGCACCGTCAGTTGTCACTGACACTTTGATGCAGCCATTATGAGGGAAAAAATCACATGAAAATATAAAATCATTTTTAATACCAAACAACACACACAACCGTCCTCTCTCACCCTCCGTCTGTGATTTTCTTATCCTCACCCAAAATGATCCAGTGCTAGGTGTGTGGTTGGTAACAGACTTCAGGTGTGGCTGGATGTGTTTCCCATGTTACTTGGTATTTCCTTAAAAGCTGAAGTCATTTTTGTGTTTAGTCAAAATGCCCCTACATCCGAATGACAGAGCCATTTGCATTAAATTAACTGTTGCAAAGTGGTGGCTTCGAAATGTCAGTTATTCTTAGTCCTTAAAATCTTCCATTTTATCTTGGGGACATTCGTGATGTTAGTTAAAATGAAAAGGCTGCCATGTGTCAGACACTGTGCTTAACTCTGGATGTATATTATCTCATTTAATTTTCTCAATGACTTTATGCTACAAATGAAGACTGAAGCACAGCGCAGGTGCATCATTTGTCTCGTACGCAGGGAGTGGTGGAGTTAAGACTGACGCGAGCTGCCTGACTCCAGAGCTCCTGCCCTTAACCATATACAGGTGATAGTCTCCACCTGTGCTCTGGAAACACTGGAGTAAATCACTCCGCATCTGTGATCCCAAACTTCCATTAATAAAACGAGGCTTAGTTTGCCTGCACAAGACACATTTATAATATGCTCTCCATCTGATAGACGTGCAAAGCCTAGGAATAATGAAAAATTTCACCAGATGTAGCAAGGAACTGCTAACATGGTTTCATCTCAGCATCACACTCTGCCCCGCGGATGCCAGGGTGCACATGCAGGAAGCTGAGGACGACGTCGGTAGAAAATGTCAGCACACTAAACCCCTCTGTTAATTCCTCTGCAATATCCCAACGGGTGGAAATGTCAAACCTGATTCTCATAGCCGCTGACCAGCTCTCCTTCTGATAAAACAGAAACGCAATCAATGTTTTTTCTCTTAGAGACCCATTCGATGTAACCACTACGGCTGCCCTTTATCTTGCTTTGTGTTTCTGCTTAACAGCCGCTGTCCATCATGGCCTCAGACTTATTAACTTCCATTTAATTAGAGCAGGAGAAACACTTGAAGCAAAGAGGAGCCAGCCGGGACCGCAGGGAGAAACTTCCTGCCGTGGAAGACACACAAATTCTAGGAAATTCGTAAGGTCAAGTGTAGCCTTCAGAGGGAGAGGAGAGCTCTCATTTCGGTGATCAGGACACAGCTGTTTGGCTTTGTAGGGGGCGAGGAACTCGGGGTCATCCCTCACCGTCCAGCTCTGCATCACATCCCGGGAATGCTCCACTTCCCGGGAAAGGCTTCATCAGTTTTTTGTCTGGTTGGTTGGTTGGTTGTTTTCCTTTCAAACCAGGAAAAGCTAACTTAAAACTCTGAAAGTGGCAAATAATGTGCTTCCAAACACAGCAGGTAAACATCTGCATGTTTAGAAAGTCTTCCTTGGACTTAACTATTTGAAGAGCAAATGTTTGGGGAAATGAAACGGCTTGGAACCAGATAAGCATTTCTGCAAGGTCACCGTGTCCGTGTCCGTCCAAGGCGCTTGTGTGACGGGCGAGACACGGCTGACAGAGCGTGTGGCGTGCTGCGGCTCTTCACTTTGTCTTTCTCCTCTGCCCACGGGACACGCCTGTTTCAGAACACTGCTGCTATTTCGGAATAGCAGGCAGCAGGACGTTCCGTATGTCCAGATGCCTGGTGGTGTTTGCACATTGGTTGAGAGTCATTTGTGAAGGAAACACTGTCACGCCAAGGACGGGGACATGAGGACAGCCACCGGCATGCCGAAGGGTGCTTATGTGGTCGGCCACGTGACCAGGAAGCCGCAAATCAGGCAGGGACGGCCTGGCATTGGCCACTGAGTATAACCATCCCTGCTTCTTTAACCTTGCTCATCCAAATGCCCAAATTTCTATTTGATGAGGTGGTAAGGGAGTATCCTTGGTGTCATTTAGCCGTAATTAAGGCCTTTGGCAAAATGCGAGACATTAGCACACAGAGCGCTTATGGGGAAGACGGAATTGCATTATTTGCTCGTAGCTGGTTGGAGTTTCAAATTCCCTACTGTATATTATTCTCCGTAAGCCTTTCTAAGCTTCATTACTTTAGACCCTTTTAATATTGCCTGTAATACAAGGTTAAATCTAGTTTTTCAGGCCACATTAAATCTTATTTTAAACACCCTACTGTTTGTTAGAAGGCATGTATCATCATTATACTGAACCATCCACACTGTTCTAATTAAGGTTGAACCATGGCTTCTACTATCAAAAAGAAGTAAAAAAAAAAAAATCTCTATTGAGGCTTTGTAACTGAATTAGGGACAATGACTTCAAACTTCAAACTAAAAATTGGTAAATAAGTTTTCTCTCAAAACTAGGGAAGATCTGTAAATTCAAATATTTTAAGCAGCCTGTCATTGCACTAGTCTGGGCAGGATGCCGTAACAAAATACCATAGGCTGGTGGATTAAATAACAGCAATTTATTTATCACGGTTCTAGAGACTGAGAAGTCCAAGAACAAGGTGCCAGCAAAGACAGTTTCATCCTGAGGTCTCCTCTCTTGGCTTGTAGGAGGCTGCCCTTTTCCTGTGTACTAATAGGACCTCTTCTTTCTGCATACTTGAGGAGAGAGAGGGATAACAAGCTCTCTGGTGTGTCTTCCCAACAGAGCAGGGTGCCCCCCTCATGACTTCATCTAACCCTAATTACTTCCCAAAGGTCCCATCTCCAAATAGCATCGAATTGGGGACTAGAGCTTCACGATATGAATTTGGGGGAAACACAAACATTTAGTCTATAACAATCATGCAATATAGTTTTCAACTATAAATTGCTTCCTAAAGACTTATTTTTAATCTGGTATTTCTGAATGTAATTGCAGCAGACATTAAATACCTAATAGACTGACCTCCTCATCAGTGACGTACCGAGGGTGGGGTGGTGGACGTGGCCCGACCCGGGCGTGGGCGTTGACATGACAGAGGAGGGAAGTACGTTGATAGTAGAGAATTTAAAACCAGTAATTAACTGGACTGGAATCCATCTGCTTTTGATTTTCACCATGAACTGGCAACTCTAAACAAGGTCAGTGACAAAATACGCTTCCCTGAGGGGGAAAAAAATATTTTTGGTCAAAGTTCCAAATGGTCGATGTGGTTACTATTGAATTTTTTAAACATATGTGTAAGCTACAAATTAACACGTTTTTATTCTTCTTCATTAAAAAGCATCGCGGTCTACATGGAAGTTAAATTTAGAGACTTCTCTCGTTCGACTGTTGCTCCATGACAGTGGAGGAATAAAGGGTGAGTTACCAACAGCTCAGGACTGCGCAAGGCTGCTGCAGACTCCGTCCGTGTGTGCTCTGCTGTTCTACTACGTGGTGCTGCATTTAAATAGTGTATCTGGGGGAAAAAACAACGCCAATAGCACAGTGATGGTAAGACTGAATTTGAGTTACTTCAGTCTCGGCATTCTGTAAGACCACTTAGAGATGTTTGTTTGTGTTTAAATTTTAATACTGTGAAATAGAGTTTGAACTGTAAGGTGTTATATTTTTGTTTGATAAGTACAAATTTTAGTGCAAACAAAACATTCTGAAAACACATTCCTGGAGTTGCATATTACCTTTGAAATTGAAAGTGAGTTTTCTTTTATAATTCTTCATTTTTGTTTTAAAACTGAAGGATGAAGGAAGAAAATAAAGTTTTTCGACAGCAGTGTGATTTAGTAGTTGTCTAAGTTGCTGTGTAGAGGAAGTACCTGTTAGGAAGTGATCCGCTCTGGGTGTCAAATGCACTAGGGATGTCATCGTCTTCAAGGTTTTCCAAATTATTGAATTTGACAAGGTGAATCACTTTCACAGCAGGGAAAAACTTAGACTCTATGCTAACCAATTCTCATCGTGATGAATTAACCCAAAGATATGGGGAGTCTGTGAGCTTGTGAAGTTGTCACTGAATTCCCAAACCAATTCCTGCTAACATGGCTTTTCCCCATAGCAGGAAAACCTACCTCTTGGCACGGAAGCCATTTGTGTGATCAGGACGTGGATATCTCATCTCTCATTTTCTAGCTCAAACACTCTCGGAATCCTACACATGCTCCGGTCCATCAACCACTGGAGGGGCCTGGCAACGCATTGAACTTCCAGGCAATGTGCAAAGGGTGAGCTCCCCCAGGCATCCAGACCCCTTCTGTAAAATGGGGGAGGTGATAGTTTTCATTACTGGGGTTACAACTGCAGGAAGGGTTAGTAAACAGATTTCTCTAAATTGATTTTGGGCTCTTAAAACTAGACATGTATTGGCATAAGTATCAAACTGCACTGTTTATGAAAAATCATTTCTTAGAAAGGTGTGAATATGAAAGAAATATGAGCCCTCGCTCGTTTGGTTATCCACATGATTGCAATGATTCACATTTAGTACAGTAAGATTTTATTTCTGGAGACAGCAAGAGTTAACAAATGACTCTCTGATAAAGATTAAAACCTATAAAAAAGCTTGAGATGAGATACAAATCCCTTCAACTTTCAAACTCCAAAACACTAATCAGAACATCATAACCATACCTTAGTAAACGTGAAGGTAAGAATAAAGAAGATTGTAAATATGCTTTCTACATAAAGACATTCATACATACACAAGCATGCATATAAATACCCATGTTTTATATCATGTTTATGGGTGTGGACAGATACGCAGGAATACAGGCAAATAGACAGATAGATACCGTGATTTCCTTATTAGACTGCCTGTAAAACCCTTCCTCATGTGTGGTGCAAGGATCAGTTCTATTTAAAGCACATTTTGTTTGTGAAGCTGCCCCTAATTGCTGTGTGTGTGCGTGTGTGCAAACTGGTGTGTGTTATCAAGTGTAGACATTTTAAGCTTTCTCCTATATTTGGTGCTAGTGATGAGGTCTCCCTCCATGAACACACCTCTGTCTCTGTAAACTCTTCTTTGCTCTGCATTGTGGGATCCTCTTGCTCTTCCTTCCCTGAAAACGCTTTTTCCCCAAAGTTTCACTCTTAATCTTCTATTCCCCTAGTGTCACACGCTCTTTCTGGGAAATGCACTAAGTTTTAGCTGCCAATCTTATGCTGGGGACTCAAATCTTTGTCTCTAACCATGATCTTCCCACCCAACTTTAGGCCTACTATAGACATGTATTTATCTATATATATACATACAAGCATAGACATAAATATACACATATATAATGTACTTATTTATGTATATAAGTATATATGTGTGTCTATATGTGTATATAATGTGCATATATGTGCATATATCCACATACATAACATGATAGACACATATGTAAATAGAGAGAGAGAACATCTCCTGGCTGTCTACAGGCACTTGTAGTCAGATCAGCTGAAACTAGACTCGTTACCTTTCCTCTGTGTTGATGCTCTTGGTGTTTCAGTTCCAAGTTCCAGCTCCAGGGGCCCATCTATCCCCCAGGGTGTGAATCTGGGACTCAGGCTGGAGAGCTCTTCTTCCTCCGACCTACTCAGTCACCGCGTCTCATGACTCTGCCTCCTCAAGGGTCTCCCAGTTCTCTCATTCCTTCCCCTTCCTAGGATCACTGCCCTCATTCTGTGTTCACACAGTGTCTCTCATGGATGGTCACAGTGGCCCAAGAGCAGGTCTTCTCGCCTCCCATCTCATGCTCCTCAAACCCACATCAAAAACATTCTGGGATTATCTGTGTACACACAAACGGATCATGGTGTTCTCCTAACACACTTACCTCGCATTGTCCAAAGCAGCATTTCTCATGGAGGCAGTGCCTGCTCCTCTGTACCATATGTGAGGATTTGGGCTGTCATGACGCTGGGTGCAGGAGGCCATGGCAGTGAGCAGAGGTAGGGGTGCCAGGTTATCAGCGAGATGGGGAGCAGCCCCATACTCTTTGTCCATAAACCCAAAGTACTTGTCGTACAGTCTTGGTGTGCACTGACTTTTCCAGCAATGCGTCTACCTTGCACTTTGGTAGCAAATGTTACCCATCATTTTAGAAAATAGCATCACTGCATGTTCCCATGCATCTGAGTCGCCAATATAGCACACCTGTGTCAGCATGCCTTTGGAGCTGACACATCCACCATTATTCTATGTTTGACTTAAGCTTCTTATTACTTGTCATGTTTCTTAATGAGGTTATATCCAAACATTTACATACTTAAAGACACTATTATAAATTAATTTTACTTTCATATATTATTTAAATTATAGTAAAAACATAATATTAATTTCTAAATTTTGGTTACAGATAGGTTATATGATCTGTAGATTTCAAGACAGTAAAAGGAGAATTATTAGACATTTGTTTTAAGCAGCAGGAACTGTCTGGTAGGAATGAGAACCTCTGTCTTAAGAGATAAAGTCCAAGGAAGACACAGGATGCTACATGGGCAGCCACCTACCTACTCGTCCGGATTCACCACCTTCCAACAGCCAGCCACCTCCCCTGATTCATGATTAAACTCCAGTAATACTGACTGCTAATAAGTCCCTAATACACAACTTTATCTTTCATTGTGTGTCTTTACTTACGCATTTAATGTTGCCTGGAAGAGCTTCCCTCCGTAATTTCACTTAGCCGGCTTCCACACCACCTCAGCAATGCATCCAGGAGCTCTGCCTTGCCGCAGCCTAGATCCCTGATAGACATTCACAGAATATCTGTGGACTCTTCCATGGAAACATGGAACTATGGAAACACTATGGAAATCTTCTCTTTAAAATGTCAGCTTTGCTTCTGAGATGACAAATGTGTCTGGGGTGAGGCCCATCTCCTATGTTGTGCTGCACATCAGACTTGATCTCAGTAGGGCACTGGCTCATGACCATGTATTCATCAAATACGTCCCCAGTAGATTGTGAGCCCTTTGAGAGTGGTGTCATTGTGTTATTCATCCTGTAATCCCTGGTGCCTGGCACAGGGTCTCGCAGGGGCAGATAGGCATGCACTGACCATATGCACAGATGCGTTTGTAGATGTGTGTACCAGGGGGTAAATCAGTGAATGCTGTGAACTGCTATTGGGGAAAACACAATAACAATGAAGAGTCTCTCCTCACTGTTATAAAGTGACGGACGCAGCAATATCCTCAGCAGTGTTCCCACTGACAAAACCCATCCTGCAAGATCCAGCCCTGTCCCTCCAGAAGCAGGGGAAAGAATGTGGGGCCAACATGGCACACGCTGAAGACACATACAGAGATCCTCACTCCAAATTCCCATTTATGTACGCAGCCTGAACCTGCTAAAAGTGAAACACTTATATGTGCAAGCAATCCCATCATCACTGCTAGGCCACGCGTGACGTCAATTGTCGAAGCAAACTTACTCATAAGACGCATGAACCGTACTAGCGCTGAAGATGACCCTCAAAGCATCTGGAACACTGTTGTACTTAAAACAGGTGCGTCACAGCCCCAAGAAGTGCCGTGTGTGAAACAAAGAGCCGGTGAAAGGAAGAGACAGAAAAAGGTCACTGAAAGTGAGAAGTACAGCTTAAATATGCTGCATGCAAATAAAAGTCGTGCAAATCGTCACCCAGTGAATGATAATAAGGAATGAGATATCTCTCTTTTACACAAAAGACCTTGTGTAAATTGGGAGCCAATAACCATGCACACATAATACTCAAAGTTAATCAGTTTAAACAATTAATAAAAACCCATCTGTATACCTTCTTGCCACTTAACTATTAATTAAGTTATTTAGAACAGCATCTCTATAAAGCCAGAATTAAACTTTAATATTGTCAGTTACCTAAACGCTCATCCACAAACAAACAACAGCAAAACAATCTTTGACTCAACGGAGTCATGTATAAATCTGAGCATTGATTAGAAAAGATAAAAAGTTGCCACTACTAGGAGAACACATAACAATAGATTTTCCCCCAATCATGGATAGTAATATTAGGTTCAAAATGAGAATATCTGAGTGTTTTATTTGAGTATCAGGCAGGTCAGACCATGCCACTGATAGGCAAAATTTTCTCCTTTCTACACAGCATTTTATCTTGACATATGTAAATACAGACTAAAGTGCTAGTAATACCTGCTAATCAAATAGTACTCATGAGTATAGATTGTATTCATCATGCATTGAATTCCATTTTCAAAGTATAAATGCACACATAGCCAGAGAAGTCACTATTATTGGAGCAATTTTGGTTAAGTTAGCAATATTCACCCTAATTTCCTATGAAACACAAAAATATAACCTAGGACAAGAGATTGGACTCAAGATACAAAGAAGGCAATGGCAACTCCAAGGAGGAGAGGTCAAATATTGCTAAATTTTTAGTCTTGTAACCAACTATATTAACTATATTAATTTGAGAACACAAGAAGCATTTAGGAATGTTATTGGAATAGGTGTTATTTTTCTGAAATTAATTTGAATGCATGGTCATAAACACATTTCTAATTTGAAACCAGTTTGAAAATCAAAATCCAACAGTCCAAAGAGTTTCTGAAACAGTATCTTTAAATCAACACAAAAATGTAAACCAAAACCAAATCATCTTTTCAGTCTTCTGAAATTAAATGTAGAAACATTGTCATTATACGTTTTAAAACATTCCAAATAAGAAAGTGTGAGAAAACACATTTCTTGTGTTGCCATGTAGACAGATCCAATTTCAAAATGTTGTATTTTGCTGTACACGTTCTCGATCTCTACTTCAACAGATAAGGCCAAAGAAGATAAAGAAAAACAACGATACTTTTTTTACAGATTTCTCTCTTGAACTATGGAGTCAGATTGATATGAATAGTATTGGTCTAAGGTAGACATTAGCCAAAAAAGATTGCAGAATGGGGAAAGAGCCATTCTCAGAACTCTCAAAGGGATCCATAGGATGTGATGGGCTCCTTGGGCCAGCGGTATCGAGGCCAGCTGGGTAATGGAAGGAGAAGGATAAAGGCAGGTGGATGTCCTCTCTGAGGTCACCAAGTGCCAGGGGCCAATTGTGTCCCCCTGCCAAGTCCACATGAAGAAGGCCTAACCCCCAGTATCTCAGAATGTGATTGGATTTGGGGATAAGGCCTTTAAAGAGGTAATTAAGATACAGTTAGGTCACACGGGTGGGCCCTAACCCAGTGCACCTGGTGTCCTTGTAGGAAGAGGAGATTAGGACACAGAGGACAGACCGTGCGAGGAGGCGGCCACCTGCAACCCGAGGGGAGAAGCCTCCGGAGAAACCAGCACTGCCAACACCTTCCTCTCCCATCTGGGGCACCTGCTCTACAGAATGTGAGAAAACACATTTCCTTTGTTTAAGCCACCCAGTCTGTGGCACTTGCTCCCGCAGCCCCAGCACACTGATACCCCTCGTCTGACGACTTTTGGCAGATCACAAGTTAGTTACACCCATGACACGGTGCTTCCTTTAGACTCCCTGTGTTCAGAAATGGCAACAGGTAAAACTAAGTAAAACTATTACTTGAGTCACTGTGACAGATTGTCTACAAATAATCTCTTTTTATTATTAAATTATTATTGTCAAAACCAGTACAATGTTTTGATTTTATCACGAAGCAAAATGTGTAAATTTGGCATGACGTGTCATATATTAACTACGACCCAAATTATTAATAGTATGACCCTCATTTTAAAATTTCTAGAAATGCCAAAACCTCAAGAAGGCATGGATATTTTACATATGCATCTTTTTACTCACACACAGGTGTCCCCAGATTCTCTGCTCTCTGAAATCCACAACACAATGGCAAAACTCTGAAAGATCCCTGCCTAGTCCAGGGGAAAACACACAAGTATCTAGAAAGGCCTAGCCCAGAGCAGAAAAGAACAACAGCTATAACCAGGCAGCAGGCAATGAAAGCCACGTTTTCTCGTTTAATACTTACACCAACCCCTCCCCAAAAATATAACCTCATTGGAACCAAAGTCAAACAATGTTCAAATAGTAGTATTTTGGATATGTTGGGTATAAATATGTTTAAATAAAACAAATTACTAAAATTTATTTCACTCTTTTCTTTTTAGTGTTTTAATGCATCCGCTAGAATCTGTGATATTACATGCGTGTGGCTTGCACTGTGCTTCTATTGGACAGTGCTGATCTAGAGAATTGGGCTTCAGCTCCAGACTGAAGGAAGGAAAGATTTGACAGGAAAGGAAAAGAAAGGAGGCACTTCTGGAAGAAAGAAGATTTTCCTTGAGCCTAAACAAGCAACTGGAGTATGAAAGGAAACGAAGGAGGGAGGGTGTCACCGGAGCATTGTTGTTGATTCTGGGACAGTTGCCCTGAATGCAGAGAACCAGCCGTCCTGAAATTAAGAGCCAGAGGATCCGGCAATGGAGCCCTGCAAAGGGCATTGTCTGTGTGCCCAAAAACCGTGCAGGTGTCCATAGGTCACCCAGCACTCACTTGATCAAAGACTCTTCATAACTATCCCCAGATACCACCCCAACTGCTTTTTCCATGGGCGTCTAGTAGTGACTTCACTGCCAGCATCAAACATACTAGCTACTCCCCGGCCAGCAGGACGGATACTTACCTGTGTTGCAAAACTTGTCTTCATCTTCTCACACAGGACGCCTGCAGCCTTACAACACAGGTGAGGAAGTCCGAGAGGAGTCTTTGGTTGATGGAATACGAGAACTAGGAAAGTCAGCAATCCACGACTAAGAGTTCCAGCTCTATGATCTCCAAGAACTGCAACTCATTTATTTCACGTGTAGGCTGACATCACTTCCAGCTTACCAAACCCAAGTAAGTTTCTATCCTTCTGAGCATACCCTCCAAAGCCCAGAATTCGGCTGTGCTACTAACGCTTCTCCGCTGAACACCGCTGAAGGGCAAAGGGCACGTCCTCACTATTGTTTGCAATGCGGAGCTGTCTCTCCCCCTCTGAGCCCACCTTCTTCTCCTTTAAGGCCACCCATTGCGCTTCCTGAGGGCAGTGACCACAACCGACGCTTATGTTCCTTGCAATGCCCAGCCTGATGCCTACTGCGTGATGATCCATAAGATTTAATAAATTGAGTTGTCATGTAAACAAATCCAGTTTCAAAATGTCGATCTTCCTGTACAAGTTCTCAGTCTCTACTTCAACAGACAAGGCCAAACCTTTTCAAACAGCTCTATTGAGGTACAATTGGCATACAAAGAACTGCCCGTACCTAACGTGTACAATCTGATGAAATTTGTTAAGAGGGTAGATCTCTTAAGTGTTAAGTGTTCTTGCCCCAAAGAACAAAAACAAAGAGATACAAGGAAACTTTGGGAGGTGTTAGAAATAAATGCCCATATATTAACACAAACTAGGAAGCAAAGAAAACATCTGACTCTTCAGACTAAGTGAGGCAAAGTTTGTCCTGGCAGAAAACTACTTTAGTTCCTATACCTCTGTACCTTTTGCAGAAAATGCTCTTTCCTCTTCCCCTTAAAAAAAAAAAAAAAAAGTGAATTTAGCTGACATTTGCTTTGTCAGCACTTAGGTAGCTGAGCCACAAGCTGGCCGGTGTTCAACTTCCATCTTATTCAGGGTCTGCATGCAGAGCAGGGTTTCTCAGCCTCAACACTCTTGATTTAGGGTCAGATAATTCTTTGTTGGAGAAGGTTTCCAGTGCATTGTAGGGTATTAAGGCATACCCCTGGCCTCTAAGCATTAGATTCCAGTAGAATTCCCCAATTTAGACAATCAAAAATTCCTCCAGACATTGCCAAAATTCCCTGGGTAATAAAATTGACCCCTAGTTGAAAATCCCCACTGTAGAGCCACCAGGAAGGGGAGGTATAGTGTGAAAGGCGTCTTCTTGCATCAGGATCTGAAAAAAATGACATGAAATAGGTGAAATGCAAAGGATCAGAAAGCGTCGAAGCAATGGTACTTTTTCAAGCAGATGCTCGGCTTTTCGTAACAATTCTTCCAAAGAAAATGATAAGATTAGAAAAAATAATGACCTCATATTGGCAAATCAGACAAACAATGGGTGACTTTGACCCGCGTTGGAGCTAAGGAAAGAATGAAGTTGGAGACACTGCTGCTCTCGCCAACAGTCCATGTGGTTCAAGAAAAAAAGAACTAAAATAAAATTCACTCACTCTGGATTCATGACCAAACTGAATCAGCAATGTGTGCATTGTCCATACCCTCACGCCCCTGTCTCAAGACTTAAATGCACTTAAAGTTTCTAAGACTTAAATATACAGCCACTTATTTATAGTACTTTATTTATAGCATGGAAACAAAAGCATTCCAATTCAGCTTCCAGCTCATTATTTTAAATGAATTCCAGAGTTTCAAAATTTGGGCAAAAACCTCAGACTACCACTGCCAGGGTTCAGAAAGTCTTGTGTTCTCCACAAGCAACTTTGTATGACGCACACTGTTTCCTTCCCTTTTAAGGAACATTGAGGAATGCTCACCCCTTACAAATCTCTGTAGCCAATGCCTTTGGAGCCTGCCTTGCCCGTTGGAAAATCTTTTGTCATTTTTTTCTCCATCATGCTAGGCACTTCACAACATTTAGTTTTAGGGCATAATTTATAACTTCAGGATATGAGATCCAAGTGATGTGTATGAAACACTTGAAGCTTATGATCTGGACCAGCTACATAACTTGTATGGCCCAGTACAAAATAAAAACTGTGTGGCCACTTGTTCAAAAATTATTAAGAATTTCAAGGCCTAGCACGGTGGCTCATGCCTGTAATACTGGCACTCTGGAAGTCCGAGGCGGGAGGATCGCTTGAGGTCAGGAGTTTGAGACCAGCCTGAGCAAGAGTGAGACCCCATCTCTACTAAAAATAGAAAAAATTAGCTGGGCATGTTGGTGAGCACCTGTGGTCCCAGCCACTCAGGAGGCCGAGGCAGGAGGATCACTTGAGCCCAGGAGTTTGAGGTTGCTGTGAGCTAGGCTGACGCCACGGCACTCTAGCCCAGGTGACAAAGAGAGACTCTGTCTCAAAAAAAAAGGGTGACATTAGAGCATTAGACCAAGCACGAGGCCCTCCTTAGAGCAGGGGGCTCTGTGTGCTGCACAGGTCTCAGGTCCCGCTTGTGACACCGAGTAGGCTCTGCCATTGATTTTCTATGTAGCCCTGAGGAGTCCCCTAACCTCTGCACAGTTTCTCCTACCCCAAAACAAAGCACAGAAAATGGTGCCTTCTAAATCCAATTACAATGGCTATTCCTAAAATCACTGGCTTCACAGCTCTCATCTTTGGAAAGCCCTATCCCACAGGCTAACCTAGAATATTTATGAACATCTATTCAAATCATTATTATTTCTGCCCTAACACACTTCCACCTGGCTCACATTAACTTGCTTTCGGAATAAAGGAAGAATTAAGTGGGGTGTCCCCATGCCAGGGATCTATCACACCCATAAAGTAATGAGCGTGATTTTCACAGGCCACGGAGGGAAAGCCAGCCTCGTTACTGTGCAGCCGTGCATAGACAGATATCATTATTTCTTGTAGTCAAGGATTTCTCTGCCTGTGAGAGTTTTTATCATAGAGAAAAATATGACTGAAACTTGAGAGGGCTCCCTGTCAGGTGGCTCTTTCGTGAAGAGCCTGCTTTAGAAACGGATAGTGGCAGCCACTGACCCAAAAGCGTCCTGCTGCGTCAGCCTGTGGGGTAGGTAAGGGCCAGGTTGGAACGTGGAAAGCGTGTTTCTGGAAGGGACAGAGGAACCTTAAGCACAGAAAGGCTCTCTTCAGTGTCTGTGTATGCTCCGTAGAGAGGACCTAAGGCCGTGAATCTGGACCTGCTGGTCTGACTATCCTCCTCATCAGACTGGGCCGCCAGGTCAAAATGCCACAGACTGAGAAGCTTAAACAGCCACATTTATTCCTCGCAGTTCCATAGGCTGGGAGTCTGACTGCCAGCACGGTGGGGTTCTGGTGGGCACCCTCTTCCTGTCTCGCTGTGCCTTCACACGGTGAAAACAGCATCTCTGGTGTCTCTGATAAGGACACAAATCTCAGTATGGGGGCCCCACCCTCATGACCTCATCTAACCCTAAGCACCTCCTCCCAAAGGTTCCACCTCTTAATATCATCACACTGGGGGTGAACTGGCGGAAGAGGAAGCATTCAGTTCCTAGCAGACACTATCCAGAGAGGATGAGATCCCTCCCTGCAACAGTGGGGCGGAGTCTCCTAGGAAAGGCAGGCGTGGGTCCCAGGCATGCGCACTCTGTTAAACTCGCGCCACCCCTTGCAAGTAAACACGGCGCAACCCACGGAAGACGCGCAAGCCTGTGCTAACTGCGTCCGGAAGCACGGCAGGAGGTGCTAAGTTTGCATCCTCCAAGGCGTTGCCTAGCCCGACCCAGAGCACTTGAGAACTGTCCTCCACGAGCCAGCGTTGGCAGAGTGGAAAGGGGAACCGAGCCACTGGCGTTAGCTGTCCCTCTCGTGTGGTTCTGAACAACAGCGTGGAGCCAGCTCTCTTCCAAGAGATCTAGTCGGTGTTCCAAGTGGGACATCTCAGGCCACGTCTCAGGGAGCCACATGTGGGAGCCACAGGTAAACATTAGCCGCGGGCAATTGGTGATCGAGAACTCTTGAGAGAAGGGGCTCAGGTCCTGGCTACTCACCACATCAAAGAGTCAAGATCGTGGCTGTTTTTTGTTACACCCTCATAACTTATTTTCCCCAAGAGACCTGTGGGGGGAAGACATGGGGCCTCCTGAGGAGGAAACTGGGTGTCTGAGGCCAGTTGGAATTTCAGAAAGAGGGAAAGTGCATATATTTGCATTCAGTGTCTCAACTTTTTTATGTTCATTTTTCTGTAATGCTGTTTAGGCCAGAAAGGAATCGCTGCCATTTGCTTTCAGATGACAAAAAAGGGTCATGATACAAAGAGTGGTCTCTGACCGGGCATGCATCATGTGACTGGCCTGAACAGGAGCTGCAGCATCTGTTAATCGGAGCTTTAGTCCCCTCCTTAGAGCTCAGCGGACAAACCCGTCCTCGACTTTCGTGAAGGCTGCAGGTGACTGCAGAGGCCACTGCTTTGCATTAGTGCTTTGGCTTTTGCTGACATAGGAAACGTACTTCTCTAGAATAAGATTCCCTGAGCAATTAGTAAATGTTCCCCTTGTTATGTGAATATGAACATGTGAAGTAATAAAAGAAACATGATACCAGAAAATATTAAAACCGAAGAGGACTTTTAAAATTCTGTCTCTTTTAGTATATTGTATCTCTTTATTTTATAGGAGGAAAAAAGGAGACCCCAAAAGGCCAACGGGTTTTGTAGGATTACACAAACATGAAGCGGCAGACCACAGATCAAAATCCAAATATCCCTCCAGTCCAAAAACTTTCCAAATCCCCAGACCCAGAACCCTAAATATTGTAAATAATTTTAATGCAGGAGTATGGTTTTCATGTTTCAAAATTAGCTTTCCTGAATTTCTTTGTTTCAATATCCTCTTCAAAATAACTCATCAATAAATACATTTAGAAAGCTGATTTTGGTACAAAATTGAGTCTTACTGTTTTCATCTGAGCTTTTTGAAAGAGAAAGTGAATTCTCCTCTCCAGGGCTTCAACTCCCATCCACCCCCAACACACTGCGACGGGGCTCCATCTCCAGCACTCCTTTGAGGTTGTTCTCGAGAAACCCACCAGGGAGGGACCCTCCAGTGGTCCAATTTAATGAACGTATCACTCTCCCTGAAACTCCCTAACCCATGAAAGCCATGACACCACACTTTTCTAGGTAACTTTGAACCTCTGTGGTCATCCTTCCCCCCTAGTGACAGACATTTCAGTGGCCCCACGATCCCTGCTTCCTGGCATGTCATCTCCTCCCCCTAGATGCAGACAGCACTTGTGATTTGCTTCTAACCAACGGCACACACAAGGGTCACAGGCTACGTGTGATCATGTGGATGTGATCATGTCACACCCGTCCTGCTGGGAGATTCCCTCCCTCACTGGCTGTGCTGAAGGAGGAGCCTGTGTTGGGAGCCCCCCTGACAAGGAAATTCCAGTGGCCCCAAGATCTGACGGTGACTTCCATCTAGAAACCGAGGCCCCTGGTCCTACAGCCTGAAAGAAAGGGAATGCTGCCAACAACCAACAACCCAGATAGACCCCTCCCTAGTCAGGCCTCAGCGGACACTGCTGCCCTGGTGGGCACCTTGATTCTCTTGGTTGGTCTTGGGAGACCCCAAAGCAGAGGACCCAGCTAACCAAGGCCCACATTGCAGAATGGCCAACTTATGTATAGTTTTAAGACACTAAATCTATGGTAAAATTATGTCAAAATAGAAAACTAATCACTCTTTCAAAGGTTTTATTTTTTTTATTTCCTTTAAATATTGATGTATCTCAGGGGTCTGTGAGGGGAGCATGGTCTTTTTCACTGCATAGAATTCTCCCTGGTAAGCTCATCTGATGGCATCTCAACCACCCAAACGCTGACGGTTTCTGAATTTTGATTTCTAGCCCAAACCTCCTCCCTGGGCTTCAGATGGATGCAACCAGCAATCCCTTCATTCTCCAGAGCCAGCTCCAACTCAGTGTGCCCCAAAGCCCACTCATCATCTGCCCACCCTCTTCCCATCTTCCACAGTTCTATTCCCGGCCCTCTAATAAAACCCAAGTCAAAAACCGGGAGTCACTCTGGACTCTTGCTGCTCTCTCCCTCCATCACAAAGTCATACGAATTTACCTTCTCCGAGTTTTCCAGATCTCCCTCTCTCACGCACACTATCATCATCTGGGTACAGGCTCTCATGGTTCCTCCTCCCGGCAACTTTCACCTAAAGTAGCATTTTCCCTGTTTTAACAGCCTCCAATGAGAGCAATAGGATCCCAGGTATAAAGCACATTAGGTCTCCTTCACGCAGCGCACGTGGCCCTCACGCCTCGCTCCGCTGCGGCTCAGCCTCCCTCAGCACCACGTGGTCCACACTGCAGGCAGACAGTGTGCTCCGCTAGATGCAGGAAGCCTCTAGTCTTTGGTCATCGTGTCCCTCCTCTCCCACCCTGCCTTATCCCACCAACTCCACTTCACTTCTTAAGAAAGCCCCTGGCCCTCCTCTGGTGTGCAGGTGTCTCCCCCAGCGCGCCCACAAGACCCCGCCCACCCCCACCTCCTACGGGCACAGGTGGTTGCTGCCTGTCCCTCTACCCGCACACACACCCGCCCTGCACACCGCAGCCTGTGTCAGGGCTGCGTTTCCTCCCTCTGTGTGACGCTGGACAGCAAAGAGATCCTGTTTCTTTGCTGCGGTGTCGCTAGCATGTAGAATCACGCCTGAAACAATAATGGATATTCAGTCAAAATTTGTTTACTAGATGGACATTAGAAACCATATTTTAAGCTAAATACAAAAAATTTCCCTCCTCAGAGCGTAATAGTTTCAGTTCTGAATACGAAATGGAAAACCACCATGAAAATAGTATTTTGAATTAAAATTAAAGTTTTTCTGTAAGTGTTAACAAGCACATTCGGGAGCTCCTTATTTTGTTCCAATTCCACCTGTAGATAGTTACAAATATAGTTCTAAACTTTCTGTTAGGCGCTGTGAAGACATTGCAAAGGGAAATGGTAACAGGATGGCAATTTTATGGCGCCGAAGAGTTCACAGTCTTTATGATTTCTGCTCATTCGTCCACTTCCAGTGAGCACAAAAGCTATTCTACCACAGGATGATTACAAAATGAATTTCCTGCCATTGCCCTGTACTTCCCCACTTTTGATAATCACACATAAAAATGCCTTCTAGTAATTCGAGAAGAAAAGTAGCAAAAGGTCTCATGCAAAGGACAATTGCTCCTCTCCATTTTTCCCCAGAATAAATGCCGTCCTTCCATTTCTTCCATCTCTCCATTCAGGTGTTGGAATAAAAGAGCAGTCCATGATCAAATAACTCTTCCTTGCCTTCCAATTCTCTTTTTACATTTCTTCTGTCATCGTCACAGAGTCGCTGGATACGCTCTAGAGAAGACGGATGAGGACAAGGTGGGAAAATTAGTTTAGGATAAATGTTGGACTCACACTGTTCTCTGAAGAAGTAGCTTAAAAGCAAATGCAATTTAGACTGCAGAACCATTCAGATCTAAAATCACTATTCTAAAAATTAAAGCAATTGTAAGGATTATGCACTCATAAATGTTTGTTGAATGAATCCACTTTAAAAATCCATTTCCAAGCCCTTCAAAAGTTCTCCTTACAGGGATTTTAAGTATCATATTCTGTGCACAGGGAGCTCTATAAATTCAATGTCAAGAACCAACCCCTAGAAAGTAAAGAACGGGTTTAAGGAATAAATTTAAGCATCTGTTAGAAATTTTACAGACTCAAGCTTCAGTACAAAGGAAAACCAATGCAATTGGCAGAAACTTCCACACAGAGAAACCCACTGAGAAATAAACATTTTAAGAGCCATTATTTTTTACCTTTTCATTTCTGCTGGAGGCAAACTACACAGTGGTCCCAAGCAGGTCTGGAGCAAATTTGGCCTAAAATCTCTCTAAGGAGTAGCAAAAAAACAACTCTAGGGGAAAGAAATCTTTCACAGGACAAAGTTTTAACACTATAAAGACGGAATAAATTACAGAAAGAAGACATACACCAAGAAAAATTCAGCATTAAGTCTCTTCTAATCCTATGAAAAACAAACTTTAGTTTGAAAATAAATGGGTTAAAGTCAACATTTTATTTGTGTAAATTTAAAGGTTACTTGAAATGTCACTTAATTTTTACAGATAAGGACATCAATAAATGTAGCGTTTGATGTCTAGAAATTTTATTTTTGTCACTTTCTTTGGTTAAAGCTTTTTGTTATCGTTGTTAATTTCTGTACCAAATAAAGTAGGAATTCCTTTGGTTTGTTCAAAACTAATCTTTTTTTACTATTAAGAGAAATCTTCAAGGGGGTGGGGAATTACTCTCTGAACCACAGCAGACAGACGTGTGGGGTGAAATGGAGAGTCGTTTACCTGCACCCAAGGTGTGTCTGTGTAGATGAGTGTGTGTTTCAATATTTTCCTTCCACGCAGAGACTCTCTTCTTATTACAGGCTGAGCTCATCTTTTCTAGTTATTTTCTTCTTACTCACAAGTAGCCCAGTTTCCTTTCCAGTTTGCAAGTATTTAGCTATAATAAACAAGCTCCCAACAAGACACACTTACCTATTTAATATGACTCCATGTATTTACTGGGAAAATTCAAGGCAAGCACATGATTAGAAGGGTAAAGCCACATGGAAGGAAGTAACCTGGAGAGGCCATCGGTTGGGTCCAGCCAGCCTGGAGTCTGCCAGAAGACGGGTCACTTAGGGGCATGAGAGTCCTCAGTCACCCCAGGGGAACCCAAACTGGTCCCACAAAGCCACTGATGCAATTGACACAGGAATTAAACTCAGCTAAAAGTTAGTCCTATTGTGGCGATGCTATCAATTAAAACTCCTCTCCAAAAATAATCCGGTGAAATAGAAATGAATGCAAATCAGTCTCTTCTAGCAGCTAACTATTAGACAGTTTTGCCACCCACTCCTGCATGCTGCTATTTCAGAACTCAGAGGCAGAGGGTTGGAGGATTACATAACGCTAATTTTGTAGCTAGGCTACAATTCCTGAAGTTTGTATGTTCATCCTAGAGAACCAGTTCCATAGTCAGCCCATGGGAAGGCAATAAAGTGGCCCGTAAGTAATGAGGCGATAAGTGTATTTCTCAAGAAAAAAACAATCAAGAGAGACTTTCATTTACTTTTCTGCATTTTGCTTTCTGCAAAGTTGCACCCTATAATTTAAGAAAATTTGTATTGAATCTGCCATCAGGTCATTAGATGACACCAGTGCCAGTTAGACTGTGTCCTGTCTTTGCCAAACTGCCGCGGCAACAACTTGAACACACCTGGTATTTTCTGCATCAAGTTTGCTACGACCCACACTCTGCCCTCCACCCCATATATAATCCTATAAATTTTAATGCTTTTCCTTAGTGGTTGGAGACCAGGCTCTCTCTCTTCCAAACACCCAAAAGTAGGTTGTCAGAATTTCTAACTATTAATCTTCATATTTGACCTTGAGCTCCTTGAAGGAGGAATCGTATCTTGAGTTCCTTTGCGTCCACTTCAAGTGTTTAATATTCTAGTTCATTACAGTGAACAAATGGCACTGCGAACTAACGATGGAACAAATTCAAGTAGGAGTCAAGACCAGCTTGTGCTTTTACAGAAAGTTCAAGATGTTAATGAACATATTGACACCAACTAGGTAACCAAACTTATATAGGGTAAAGCTACTTTCCCCCCTAAAGGCTAAAAACTTAGCACCTACTTCAAAAATTCTGAAGTCAGGTCGGAAACTCTGTTGCTTTGAACTCATGCATTCATGCTCCTCCTCAAGTAGGAGGAGCTCTGCAGTAAACAAGACAAATGAGATGCTTCTTGGGTCAACTGTTTGAAAAATGGTGGCAGGAAGAGAAGTAGACAACAGAAAAATTATCAAATAATTATGTGATGGAATGACAGATAGTGATGCCTGTGATGAAGATAACAAAAAAGGGGAGCAGGAAACTGGCACGGACAAGTGAGCAGCCAGGGAGTGAGGAAAAGCCTTTCAGAGAAGCTGACCTTCCAACCTGAGTGGAGGAGAAGAGCCAGAGGTGGGAGGATCGGGGAGGACCCTGGGGGCCCAGGGAGCAGCGAAAGCAAAAGCTCTGAGCGAAGAGCAGGCCCAGGGTGTTCCAGGAGCACCTGGAGGGCCCGTGGAGCCCAGCAGGCCACGTGAAGGTGCCCACGGTATGAGAGGACATCACAGGGCCAGCCCACTGTGAGTCCACGTAGGGCCTTGCAAGCTCTGGTAAGGAATTTGGATTTTGTTTTTCTAAGCATGATGAAAAAGCCACTGGAGGGTTTTGAGCAGGGGAGTGACAACCCAGGGATCTACAGAGTTCTGATGAGAGATGACCATGCCTCGATCTAAGGTGGTTGCTGTGCAGGTGGTAAAAAGAAGTCTGATTTAGAACATGTGTTGAAGGTAATTCCACCAGGATTTGCTGGTGCTTGAAGTTGTCATGAGAGGGAAATAGAAACTCCAAGATTGGGGTATGACAACTGTGTCAATGGTGACGCAGGAGAACTTTCTGACGCAGAACAGTGTGGAGAAGGTGCAGGTTGTGGAGGAGGGGCTGACGGAGAATAAATCCCAGGGTCTGATCTGGACATGTCAGTTGCAGATGCTAAGTTGGCAGCCTGATATCTGGAGGAGAAGGAGGTTGGAAGAGTGAATGGGGCTGAGATATAAATGTGTGTTTTGTGGGTAAAGAGATCATATCTAAAGCCCTGGGACTGTAGCTTAGAGAGAAGGGCTGAGCACAGTGGCCTTTGGGGGTTCCAATATTTGGAGGGTGGGAAGGGAAGGTAGGACCACAAAAGTCTGAGAAGTGAGAACTACCAGGCAGATGGCAGGAAAGGAATTAAGACAGTTGTGGTGTCCTGGACACCAAGCCAAGAAAATGGCTCAAGAATGAAGGAGCTGTGCACCATATCCAATCCTGCTAAGAGACTCAGGAAAAGAAATTGTGGTTTGTCATCCTGGACATTGGAGATTTTAGTGGGGAGGAGGGAGGAAAGCCTGCACTATGAAAGCAATCTAAGTACCTTGTTTTTATTTCAGCATATTACGGGAATACAAATATTTAGGTAACATATGTTGCCTTTGTCCTGCCTGAGTCAGAGCTTCAAGTGTGTCCATCCCCCAGACGGTGTGCACCACACGTACTAGGTGTGAATATACTCATTCCCGCCTGCCCCTCCCACCTGCCCGACACCGATGAATGTCATCACTATATGTGCACATCATTGCTGATCAGTCAGTATCAATTTGATGGTGAGTACATGTGGTGCTTGTTTTTTCCATTCTTGGGATACTTCACTTAGTAGAATGGGCTCCAGCTCTATCCAGGATAATACAAGAGGTGCTAGATCACCATTGTTTTTTGTGTGCGTTATCAAACCTCCCATGCTCAGAGCCTGTAGATAGAGTATGCATTTCTATCATCACATCTCTTAAACCAACCACTGAAAGAAAGTTCAGGAAGAGAATATCCAAGCACAGTCAAGGACACAGAGGGCTCCCCGAGTCTCTGTATGAGTCAGAGTCAACCGACTCCCGCAGAGCGTCCTGGGGAACTTCCACAGGAAGCTGCTGTTCTCAAAAGGGAGGGAGAATGAAAAAAGAAAGAAAAGCTATGCTTTTGTACATTTCAATAATTCAGACTCAAGGACATGAGAGCAGAGTTTGATCATTACACAGTCATGGACCCAGATATGCAAGATGATTGCCGTATTTTATATTTTATGCCCGTATATAGCACTTACTGCGGATCCTTAATAAATATCTTTGATGACCATAACCTGACACTGAAGCAGTTAAAGGAGGGAAATGCTCCGTAGCGTTTTACTGCTCTCGTGTGAAAAGTGATGTGGCATTTTCCTAGATCCTCCTTAAAGCAAACAATGGCAAAAGCAGAAGCCATTTTTCAAAATTTTATTTAGATTGTTTTTAATAGACTCACAGATGGTTGTAAAGAAAGGTACAGGGAGGTCCTGACCACCCTTCCTTCAGCCTCTGGCAATGTGAGTGCCTTACACGACTGTAATGCAATGTCAAAGTCAGGAAACTGACGTTAGTACAGTCCATGGAGATTATTCAGCTCTCCCCGTTTATACATGCATGTGTGTGTGTGTGTGTGCGTGTGTGTGCGTGCACACAATTTTATCACAGGGACTACTGCCACAAGCAAGAGTCTCCCTTTGTCACCACAACACACCCTCTTGTTACCCATTTATATCCACATTAGTCCCTTTCTCTCACTATCCCCAACTCCTGCCAACCTTCAATTTGTTCTCTACCTCTATAATTATGTTATTTGGCAAATGCTACGTCAGTGAAATCATACAGTGTTTACCCTTTGGAGACTGGCTTTTTCCACTCAGCATAATTCCCTTGCAGTTCACCCAGGTTGTTGGGTACCTCAGGAGTTTATCCTTTTCCTTGACTGAGTAGTATTCCTTGGTAGGGATGTGCCGCTGTTTGTTGAAGCACTCACCCACCCGTAGACATCTGGGTAGTTTCTGGTTTTTGGCTATTATGAATAAAGCTGATACAAACATTTTTTTTACAAGTTGATGCGTGAAAATGAGTCTCTATTTCCCTAGGATAAATGCCCAAGAGTTATAATTGCTAGGTCACATGGTAAGTCAAGTTTTCATTTTGAAATAACTGTGGATCCTGAAATAATTTTGAATATTATCTCACTAGATAGAAGCTGGTTTTGTAGTGCTACCTTTTTCTTTTTTTTTTCTCCTAAATATTTATTTCCAACATCTACTACCCTAAGTAGTCTACCCTTACCCACTCTTACCCTGATTATTGAAAGAGATGCTAATAACCTCCCTGTCTCCAGGCTTTCCTTACTCCAACAGCCTGGAACGACGATTTAGAAATGAACTCCCAGAAGGAGGCGTGGTGAGACTGCATCAGTCTCCAGTGTGGTCCTCAGAGCCACTGCTCATACCTCCGACTTTCATCCATGAGTTGTCATGCTCGGGGGTCTCGGGTGGTCCAAAATAAAGCGGCTTCCCAGGGGCACCGTCTCTTCTTCTCCAGTTCAACTCAGTGTCAAAGACGAGTCTTCAGACTGCCTGGTGCTCAGTTCATCCGGCAGCCCTCGCAGGAGGCAGAGCGGGAGCAGGTGGGTGGGCCACACACAGCCCGGGCTCAGATGACCACCTGACCAGAGGGCCCCCATCCAGAGACCATTCTCAGAGTTTGGGGGCTTCTTCCCCTTTCTTATCCCGTATTCAGTCTGTGTCAGTTACCAGGTATTACCTCCATAAAGGGAGGGAAGCTACTCTTGCAAGGATAAGGTTTGTTCAAAGGTTTATGTGGGCTGCATCTGTGCTGAGGTGGCCATGTCTCCTCGGGTCAGGCTGCACCATACCATTATTGACACATGATGTCGGCCCTGTGAGACATGGGTGGGCCTCTTTGTGATTTAGTCTGACAGCTACTATATGACCTTTGCAGAGTGCTGAACCATTCCACACAACCTCCTGCCCCAGGCTCTCTAAATTAGACCTCCTTTTAATTCTCTAAGAGGCAATGTTTCCTATCTCCCCTGTGTTATTGGATATTACTCCCTTTTCCTGGAACACTGGCTTCATCCCATGTACTGCCACCCCCCAACTGACTTGATGGACACTTCCATTCATTCCTCTGTTGACAGCTTTCTCTGACCTCCGCGGGTGACTCCTCTGTGCCCACAGAGCCACACAGTGTGCTGCTGGTTACAGCTTATCATGGTGCCTGTTTACTTGTCAGTAACTTCTGCCCAGACCTGCACTCTCCAGTGTGGTGGCCACTACCCACGTGGGGCCTTTGAGCCCTTGATATGTGGCTGGTCCAAATTAAGATGCTCTGGAAGGGTAAAATATACACCAGATTATGAAGATTTCATACCAAAAAAGGAGAATATTTCAATGGTATCATTTTTGAATAATTGAATAATAATACTTAATATATGATCAAAATTAATTTTACCTTTTTCTTTATAGCTTTTTATGTGGCTATTAGAAAATTTAAAATTACATGTTGCACATAATGTATTTCTATTGCATACACTATTTTAGATTATTACATCTCCAGGAATATATATGGTTTTCTTCATCAATTTATGTCCTGCACCCAGAATAGCACCTGAATGTGGATGGAAGGAAGAAAGGAAGGAGGGAGGGAGGGAGGGAAAGAGGGAGAGAGGGAGGAAGGAAGGAAAGAAGGAAGGAAGGAAGGAAGGAAGGAAGAAGGGAGGGAGGGAGGGGAAATTCTATATTGATAAAATTTCTAAGACTAGCAATGATTCTACATACATGAATTTATGTTGCTAAGTGCAGAATAAGAGATTCTTCACTTTTCTCTTGTCTTTCTGCCACAGTTAAATTGACCCGTGGCTGATTTAATCAGGAAATTGAGCATAAAGAGGCTGATGCTTTCACATTGTATCTCTTGAAAATGTAAGAAATGATTCCTTTCATTAAAGTCTTTAGCAAACTACATTAGATAGTTGAATTGTGACAATCTACCAAGAGCGTTCGGTCAACCTGGGCAGCCGAGCCTCCACCTGGGTGTGGTGCCCGGCCCCTGGGAGCTCTGAGGCCCTCCCTGCACCCTGCCTGAGCCAGTGCCGATGGGTTCCCTGCACTCTAGACACGGGTTTCCTTCAGTTGTTCCCACATCTCCTGGGTTATTTTTAAAGAATAATGAACCAAGATGACTCACGCACAGCCCTGCAGGAAAGGAACAAACCTAAGTGGCATTAATGTATGGTTTGCAGAACCAACGTTTGAGAGAAAGCAGCCCATCCCACTTCTGTGCCTCTTCAGGAGACGTTCTCCCACCTCCGCTCCCAAGCCCAGCAAGGACTCCACCACATCTGACATCAGCACGCACAGAGCGGAGGTGAGGGACGCACGAAACTTTCTCTTTAATTTGTGTCTGATTTTAAGAAAGCCCTCGAGGAACATCCCAGTGACTGCTTACCCTCCTTGTTTGTTTAGCCTCATCTAAGCATATTGGCTTTTTATTCATAATTCTTAGTTTGCAAATATGCTTTTGCACTGCTCATGTGAGCACATATTGCCACTTTCCCACTCCTTTGCTAACTGTGGCCAAGATCTATGCATCCACCAAAATCTGTTTCCTTTCCCCCAGGCATACAGCTGGATGACACTTCCCGAACCTCTTTGTAGTTCGATTGGTCTTTGCCAATCAAACATGGGACACTTCCACATCTGGTTCATATAAACGTCCCCAAATCATCTTCCACTTTCCTTCCTTCCTTCCAAGAACAGAGGGTTCAGCAGAAGCCCCAAGGCCTCAGGGTATGGGAAAGCCACAAGGTGGAGAAGTCTCGTTTCCAAAGCACTGCATGGATGGCCACTGGCTAAGTGTTCATGCTGAACAGTTGTGTGGATCTAGCCCTGCGATAATTAGGAAGAAGATCCACATACCTGCTGAGCCCCCACTCCAGAGGCAGTGGATGGGTGAGTGCCGATGTGCTGACTACTCTTGGCTGACAGTTAGTAGCATCCACAGAGGAAACAAGCATGGACCAGGGCCGTCTGACTTTCCAGCAGAGATCAAAGGAAAGGGAGACCACAGGTGAGGAGCCATCCCTGATTGGAAAAGCCACCTGCAAAGAGACAGAGCGAAGGTGCACACTGGTCTTGAGCCACAAAGGCCCAGTAAAACTCTTCAGTTAAACAAAGTATCTCAGCTTTGTAGCAAAGGTCGGTTGAAGGGTATCACCAAAGCCTGTGATTTCAAATAAATCTGTCCTTAGAGTGAGAGCTGCAAGGCCAAGAAAGCCATGGAATAAATCAGGCTTGCTGATTATGTCTAGAAACAAACCCTGGGTGTGGATATTAAAGTGTCCGGAACTAACTAGAAGTTAAGTGCATGAAGAAACTGCCGAATTTGGGGAAAATGTTTCATGGACAAAGAATAAGGCCAGTTTTTACTCTTTGTACTTTTTGATGTTTAAAACGAGCTTTAGACCCCCGCCCCTTGTTAGCAGGAAGAACCAACAAAGCCTGTTGGTTGCTTAGGGAGAACATTCTCACCATCCTCACTCCAGGTGTGGCCGTGGGGGTGAGAGACCCAGGAGCCCCCCCAGACAGCAGGGTCAAGGCCTTGCCAAGCAACTTCCCCCACATGCAGGACAGGGGACGCCATCCAGAAGATTCTAGCATGGTGTAGACTAGGCTCTGCTCTGGGTGTCCCACTTTTCATCTTCAGGATACGAGTTTTACCAGCCCTTGTGTGCACTGTACACTGAGCATGGGAGAAAGACCCACACGTCATGCGGAGACCCTGGCTTTGGCCCCAGTTGCTGTGACCGTTGGCATCGGAGCTGTGCACCTGGGGAAGGTGTGAGTGTGTTCTCTGGCGGTCGGAAGACCAAAGTGTGTGTCAAATAAACAGTAGACAATGGCAGATACCACTACACGTTCATAAAACCATTCCCGTCTCTCCCTGAGCACACAGGTCATCTGCATGTCCCAGTCTCTTACAGACAGGTGTAGCCATGTGACAGTTTCAGTCAGAGAATATGGGCAGCAGTTTCTTCTTTTAGGATTGACCCATAAAATCCTCCACTCTTTTGCTCATCTGCAGACAATGCAGCAGATTCAACAGAGAGCCCAGGCTCAGGGACGCTCAGGTGGAAGGTCCCTGGATCCCTGAATCCCCACATGGAAGGCTGCTTGCTGAACACTCACACTGTCCTGTTACGTGAGGAAGAAGTAAACTTCTACTGTGTCAATCCACTGAGAGTTGAGGATATTTTACTTTAAGAGTTGGGTGATCTTTTTTAATAAAAACCTCTTTATCAAATATAACAGAGGCAGCAGAAAAAGAGATTGTGTAATAAATAAATATTGGAAACCAATACAAGTGTAATTGATGCCCTTGGAACTTTTACAAAGTTCTATAATTTGTTAAAAAAATGTTGACTAAGTTCCCATTCCATGAGAGAAACTTTCTGGTAGTCGCAGAATAAAAGAGCAAGAGATGCCCTCAGTCCTCGAGGCGATGACAATCTAGTACGAGCCATTTTATGTCCACTTACGGAACTAAACTTATTACCCAGATATTTTCATTTCCAAAACCCCTGACATAATGCCAGACACAATACAAGGGTAAGCAAATTGCTTTCCAAAAACGTGAGCAAGCTGCAAACTACACTTGCTTAAACTTCAAACCCTTTTATATTCTCTAAATAATATAATAATATTATATTATTTTATATTCCACACCATCTTGCGAATGAACAATAAATGATCAAAGTGCAAACACCAAAAACAAGAGAGGGCGCGTCTATGTAAGAAAATTCTCAGCTCAGTAATAGCTTTGATGTCTTTTCCAGCTTACCCTTTAACACATTTGTAAATCATACACTTATGTGACTACAAAGTCTAGAACTGGACAGAATTTTAAGGATGGCACGAAGGGGTTAAGTGACTAGACCAAGTATGCCCAGCTAAAAAATGACAGAGATAAGATGAAAATCCCTGCTAACTCCGAAGTTTGCATTTCCATGCTAATGGTTGTGATATTATCATCTCTTTGTGCTGGTGGAACTATGAGCAATTTCCCCAGCATCTTGAGCAATTATCATCAAGAGAACCTACTGTTGTTTGCCCCTCTTCCATAGGCAAATCATGGACCCGACCCCCTGATGCATGTAGAAAAGCCCAATCTCTTTTATTACAGAGCTTTACACCAGAGTAAATAAAAACTCTTAATGTCAGCTGCTTAGGTGACATTTTAATCAACCCAGAGATTTTCCCATGCCCTGATTGCAAACACTGTACTTCAGCTCACTACACAGTTGAGCATCCTCTTACATTTTACACCACACTGTAAATTTTGTTCCACAACTTCAAAATCCTATTCCGAGTGTCTTCAAATGGCAAATAGCAAAGAAATGTTTGAGGCAGCAGCATTAATCCAAGACCACAAGTAACTGTTGGCAGAGCTGCAGCAGCCGGGGGGTGCAGGAACATCACAGTCCTCCTGACGGAAGAAAAACAAGTAGTTAAACACAAAGGGGTAGAAAGCCTGGCAGGGCTTGGGTTGGGGCCAGGGGATTTGTTTATATGTGCGTTTTTCACTGGCAGGTGAAATGTTTCAGCCTATTGTCTATCAAGAGAACAAAGAATTATTTTATACTTGAAAGAAAATCTGGAACGAAGGAAGAAAAGTTAATTTGAAAACCATGTGAACATGGCTATTTGAATTTTTAGGATGTGAATGCACAGAGACATGTATGGGATTGTTAGTACCTTTGATTAACTTACAAAGTTAATATTATTATACGTGGCAGAAATAAGAACTGCCCACAGCCTGTCTCATCCTCTGCTGCGCCCAAGCCACAGAAGGCCAAGCAGCGTGCACAGCCTGAGGGCCTCGGTGGCTGAGCCTGTTCTCGGGGAACATGCTTAACCCTGGGAGTTAAACCTGCCCTTGTCTAACCCTGGGTCTCAGCTTCTTTGCTGCAAACCGAGGGATCTAGAATTGATGTTCGTGGTTAGGGCTCATTTCAGTTCTAATATTCCCTGAATCACAAGCAATTTATTCTGCCCAAATTCAGTGAGACTCTTGCTGTAGTTTAGGAATGGCATGTTTTAGTTACTTCTTATGACTTTTCTGCAACACACCTTTAATGGCTAATCTAAACTCTTCGGCTTCCTCTTGTTTCAACAGCACCCCAGGACCTAAAACTGTCTTGAATACTAATTAACTTGGCTCCTGGTTAATTATCAATAAGAAGGCTGCTTGTGGGGAATCCTTGGAGTTGGGGGTCTAGACGGACCTGCAGAGCCAGCACCTGGCCTGCCCTGCCCACCCTGCCCACCACTCACGGTGTCTTCCGGCGGCTGCGTCCATCCTCCCTGCCTTGGGTAATTCCCACCCTGGGCCCAGACTCTCCAACTCCCAGCATCCTGTCCCAACCTCCTACACACACTTCTTCACCTTAGCCCACGGAACACAGCCCTCCATCCACCGCCCCTATTCTATTGCAGATATAAAAATAAAAACTAAGATTTTTAGTTTTATGTGACAATCTCTCCTCCCACCACCTCCTAAGCTGTGAATTAACACAGCTTTCCCACAGCAGCACCACCTTCCTCACGACCCTCTCCAGTGTAGGCTCCACCCCAATTTCCCAAGCCCCTCACCCAAGGAAGGGCCCGAAGCTCTCCTTACTTTCCCTGCCATTTCCGGGGCATGGTCCCACACCATCCCTCTACAAGACAATTCTAGTCGAAAGTCACCCCCACCCTGGTCACGTCACACCTCCTGCTGTCATCAGCCATCCGCTACCCAGAATCCTCTGCTGCAGGTGCCTGTAGGGGCGAAGGGGGGAGCTTCCCTCCGCCCCTGAAGGTTCACTGAAAAGAGCTGATCACAGACAGAATAGCAGGAGAAAAGGCACAATGCCATCACATGCAGGATATGTGACCACCCAATAACCCATCGAGGTTTGGAAGCTTATTTACTCTTCTTCCTAGGGCAGAGGGAGGTGGAGAGTGCAGGCTAAATGATCTAAAATAGAAGGTTCTAGAAAAGAGTAGGGAAGAGCCCGTCAAGGAGAGGTGTCAGCTTCCAGTCTCTTCCACATTCAACTCCAACTCCTGTTGCATGGTGTCCTCCCTGATAGGTAAAATGGGAGGGTTTTCATGAAATCATCTCCCTTCTAGAGCATCTGCCTTTAGTCAGATAAGGCAAACTCAGGAAAAGCTCCTCTGTGTATTTGCCGTTTTCCACATGCTTTCGGTTTGAAGTGATCATCGCACCAAGGTGGCACATTTGGGATGTTGTTGTCCGGATTCCTTCATGCCCACGTTTCACTTTCTCTAAGACTCATGTGGGCGTTTTTGGAAAATACGAAACAAAGCTCTGCAATGAAAGAGCATGGTCATCAGTGTTCCTGACTGTTGCTGATGGGACTCTCACGGTCAGGTAAGAAATGCTGTCACTGCCTTCGTAAGCGTCTTGCATTTATTTCCCTTACATGGGTGAGCTATAAAGAGAAAGGACGACTTCTAAGAGAAAAGGAGAGAAAGAGAAACTTGGAAGCAACAGGAGGTGTGTTGATAAATCAGCAACCTGACGGTCTGAAACACGTGGAGAGAATGAATATCCACAGGAAATGAAGCAAAATGGAAACCGCTTGGCGAAACACCGTGGAGACGGTGCCAAGGAACAGCATTCAGTGACAGTTGGCCCTCATTCCCCGTGCTCAGCATTGAGCTGTGCTCCCGATGCAACGGTGACAAGACAAACATGGTCATGGTCAACTTCCTCATCGTAGCCTGGAGTATAAGCAGGAAGATGTCACATAAAACGGTGACGATATATTTGCCCTGGGACCATTTGATCAAGTTGCCCCAGCTGCTTTGAACAAGGTGCAGACATTGATGATGGATTGCTCAAAAGATTGAGGTCAGATTAGACCTCAAAAACCTACGGGAGGATTAGAGAAACAACCAACCTTTTCGTATTTTTAGAGATTCATTTTCCCCGTTACCAAATCTGATGCCAGAGAGAAAGCATAAAGATAAAAAACATCAAAAAGTCACTCTGACTGGAGATTGAACTCAATTCATTTTCCCATTATCAGCCAAAATATATGTTTTGTCCTCCCGTGAATGATTCAGTGATGTGCTGCATAAATAGCAGAAATTAGATAGAACCGTCCATGGGTATTTCTAACAAAAAAAAAAAATGTTAAGCTTTGAATCATAACTCCTGGGAAAGTTTGGCTGTGCTCTCCACCTTTTTCTTTAAATTAACGTCAACCTATTAAGCTATGCTGACTATTCAAGGCAATCCAAAATTAATTGCAATATCACAGGGCCATAGTCACCTGTATCCTTGGATAACTGAGTATTTGACTGTGGTGTCCTAATCTGTTGTGTTTGCAAGTGATGCTAAAATGTCCCCAAGTTTTTTTAGTTTCTAGATTTCTTAATATACCCTCAGTCATAACCACAGTGAATCACTGGCTTGTTTCACTTTCTGTTCCTTTCCATCATCTGGTGAAGATTTACAGAACAGGAAATAAAACGAGCTTAAGAAACTTTCTTAGGGTGCCAGGCTCTAAGTGTTGACCTGGAATTCGAATCCAGAATTTGAGCTCTAACTATTACAGAAAGGGGCAGGCCAGACACAGGGGATCCTGCGATCCTGAACCACACCCTGATCCATCAGCGAAATTCACAGTGATGTTTCCCTCATTAAAGATCTCTGGTATAGACTCATCTTTCCCCTTCCTGACCAGAGCAAAGGGTAGAACTTCACTCCTACATCCTTGCGTTGCCTTTGGTTCCTACAGGTTCACTGACAAATGTGTGTGTGTGTGTGTGTGTGTGTGTGTGGTTTTCATCCCCTCCCAAATATAACTGAATGTTGCTCCAAACATGTTCGTTTTCTCTTTATTATATTTGCCAAAGACAGACACTTCAAAATATGCTCTTTGTACTGAAAAGACACATGATTTTGAAACCATGCTATGCTAGTGAGAACATTAGGTCAGGATTTGGTGTTTTAATCCAACTCTTGACAAGAACTCCTTACTTGAGCTCAAGTGATTTTTTTTTTTTTTTTGAGACAGAGTCTCACTCTATTGCCTGGGCTGTAGAGTGCCGTGGCATCAGCCTAGCTCACAGCAACCTCAAACTCCTGGGCTCAAGCAATCCTTCTGCCTCAGCCTCCTGAGTAGCTGGGACTACA